>NQII01001987.1:57770-204237 GCA_002778355.1 Clitarchus hookeri | reverse complement strand
CACCCGTTGGCAAGTAAGTCGCCGCATTCATCCAGCTGGCGACAACGCCAGCACGCATACAAATACATTACTGATGTACAGTAAGAACTAAGCAAAACTTACCAAACTGTTGTCCCTTGGTTCTGTTAGTGTCAAACGAAACAAAATGTTCTAAAAAAAACGCGTACTCAAAAAATACGTAAAAAATACTATACATTTTCGAAAATCGTATTTATAAAAAAAGGCCTTTTTTAGTTTGGTCCGTACATCCATCGGAGAAAAGATGTAGCTCTATCATATTTGCAGGAAGTACGTGTTGTACATAGTTATCTAAACATGATAGCACCTCATTAACTCCTTTCTTCTCCTTTACTCCGGCCACATGAGCATTGTCCTTCTTCATTCTTTACTGCTGTTAATGCAATAGTTGTATTCCCAAAGTTGTCTCATATAGTATATTTCACTCACAGGCAAATGAGGAAAAGTAAAATTTCGCTGAAATTCGAGAGACATGCATTCATTCAGTGTCATAATTTCGCAGAGCCTTTTCTTCAGACTTTCAACGATCTTCATAAAAATAATTTGCTCTTAATTTGTGTATTTTCATGTGTCTTTTAAATGCGTTCTTCCGTTCATGTGTTGTTTCACTCTGAAGAGATGCCTTCAGTTCCTCACTTGTGGAACAAAAATTTACAAGAATTTCCTATAATAATACGCGTAATATAATTATACTCGTGTTTAACCTTATAACGAATGCTCTCTGGTCTCGTGCCTCTTGCAACACGTAAATACACTTCTGGGAAGTATTTATGCAAAAATGTTTGTACATTCCCATGACATTTAGCTCTTCGCTCAAGTAGCGTACTTTTCACCCTGACGGTACAAAGTGACAGGTATTGTACGGAAACGTGCGAATATGATAATATATATCCTCCTGTCATACCTCTTCCTTGCTTCGGCGAGAGTTTGGATGTTTCCCACGGTGTTCACTGGGTAAGGCACAAGCGCAAATTAGTTTCGGCAGACGTCTAACTAGTGTGTTTCCAATACCGAACAGACTTGCAAATATCTCTCGGCAGACAATTAATGCTTCTACGCCCAAGGTTACCTGATGACAAACATTAATATTTTATTTAGGTGGCTTATTACGAATGGCATCACACCTTTACAATAAGGGAGACGTTTGTGTTTCTCTAAAGCAACATTGGGACAAAGTGGAATAGCAATGCCAAACGTACTTTGTCAGTGTATGATGCAAGGTACTGTAACATATATATCCCTTGCTTCATTGGACGTCAGCGTTGAATTTCCCTAGCAGTGATCATTTTCATCAAGTAACAATCCTGAGCTTTCTTATTGGCTAGCTTGGAAAATTCGGCTAGGAATTTAAGTTTCTGGCCATCTCATTTGTTTTTCTAGACACTTTCTTCGGCACCTAGAACCCACCATAATATTATAGTTCGCATAGACAATAGAAAATTTGATAGAATGAATCTATCACTGACAACCTAACCAATCTAACTATTTACTTACCGGCATTTTGTTCCTGTTTTTGCAGCAGGTTGACGAAACCCTTGTAGTAACAGAACCCTTTCCCTTGTAACCGGCGCCTTTTTTTACATTTACCGTCCATGTTGTGGTTCAGCTTTTTGTTTGGCACACCAATCTTCATAAGAACGGTTGGACAAGCTATTTTTAGAAGCCAATTTGTAAACACTACATGCATACCAACAGCAGTCACACCCTACTCCATTAAGAAAGCAACATGGAGAATGGAAGTAATCCAACTCCTGGAGTTGGGGTAGTTTGATACTTGAAACCGAATATAAGGAATGCTACGTGCAGTTTTTTCACATGTTTCCGTTGGGGTTAGGTTGCATCGGTTCTGAGATAGGTACATACTATAAACTTGAATATAAAAGTAGAAAATCACAAATTTGCAGTTAGGGCCTTTTTCATATTGGATGCTTCATACATATGTGAATTATTCAATATATATTATGTATGTATATTGTATGTATAATATACATATACAGGATGCTTCATACATATATATGATTTAGATGTAGAATTTTTTAAGTGCTTGTGAACAGTATAGTACATCTTGTATCATATATTTATTGCAAGAAATATTTTTAATTAGACAATTAAGACAACCGATAAAATAAGAAAAATATGAAGAACCCGACACTCAAAATTGACGTTTATTGTGCTTCAAGTGATTGATTCTAACAGATACAAAAATTCCCGTTGGCTAGGTCTTCTTTAAATACCCATTCATGTTCCCGAATTTACAAGCCGTTATGAAAGCGACGTCNTGTTCCCGAATTTACAAGCCGTTATGAAAGCGACGTCATAAATAAAATTCGTAAAATTCAGCCACAGCCATTTCACTGCTGGTCAGGAGACTTAACGTTAGCAAAACCATACGAGCGAAAATAGGAACATGTTCATGTGGTCGATGCATTCTTCTAACGGTGATTCAAATCTCGTTTTAATATTATTATGAGCTATGTGATCAGCCAGACTGAAAAATGTGTCACGATAATTACGTCATATTCTCGGCAACCACAGCGCTCGGTTCGGCGTCTAATTCCGGCTTCCATTCTTTTTGCAGTCCGTACGAAGTGCGGAGGAATTTCGTACTAGGGAACCGTGTCCGCGGCGTAAATAATAAATTTTTTAAAATTTTTACAGATGCCATATAATTCTGGCGGTACAATTATTCGCATGAAATTAAACATTCAGCTGTTATGAAATTGAAGGAAATCATCATATCTGAATTATTGCCAACCGTCATCCTGAAATAATTTGGTATGGATTTTTTTCCATCAGACAGCAGCTTCCTTTCTTACTTGACCCACACCACCTGTGTTTTGTACATAAAAAAAATCCCAAATGTATCGTAGATACTTGAATAGGCTTTATAACGCCCTTTATACGCGTTTATATTTGGGCGCGAATGAGATATACTAACACCGAAAATAGCTGAATTGGAAATAACGTTCTGAAGAGAAAATATCACTTGTGTGTTTATGAGCGTCAGGAGACGCACAAATAAGGATTTTCAAATGTCGTCGACAGCATTACTTACTTGCATTTACCTCGCTAGAAAATTTTATTTTATTTATCCATGAGTTTTTCACTATGNTGTATCGTAGATACTTGAATAGGCTTTATAACGCCCTTTATACGCGTTTATATTTGGGCGCGAATGAGATATACTATACCGAAAATAGCTGAATTGGAACTAACGTTCTGAAGAGAAAATATCACTTGTGTGTTTATGAGCGTCAGGAGACGCACAAATAAGGATTTTCAAATGCCGTCGACAGCATTACTTACTTGCATTTACCTCGCTAGAAAATTTTATTTTATTTATCCATGAGTTTTTCACTATGNTCGTCGACAGCATTACTTACTTGCATTTACCTCGCTAGAAAATTTTATTTTATTTATCCATGAGTTTTTCACTATGCTGCGTTACACATACAGCGAAAAAAAAAAAATTAAATGCATAACGGAATGACATATTTTTTTCAAAGCATGCAACATATTGAAAGAAATAAAAATATTATTTAAGGCAGACAAATAATTGTAAAAAAAATGCCAAGGAGCCAAGTGATAAAAACTGGAAGTTTTGTAGTGGAGAAATATAAATAATGTTTCAAGTCTTTTATTGTGATCTCAAAGTTGATGTCAAAACGTGTAATAAATATAAAAAATTACATCTAGCTGTGCACGGAAGCATGTAAATTACGCAGTACGTGTTATAAATGTGCGAAGTGAGTTCGGAAACGGTGAGAGAGGTTTGGCAGGAAACTGCGGAAAAACAAATACGTGGTTTGGAAATTGGGAAAACCGAGTTCTCCTGGGCGACAAGTCAATCAGAGCACTCATATCATCACGAGAACCGCCTGCGATCGTGAACGATCTCTTCGCCTACTCGCTCCCAATCGCTAACCTCTCAGGACCAAACCTTGGTTTTTTTCCCCAGTTGTTGACAACTGAGAGCGGCGTTNCTCGCTCCCAATCGCTAACCTCTCAGGACCAAACCTTGGTTTTTTTCCCCAGTTGTTGACAACTGAGAGCGGCGTTCTTGCTTGGTCCCATAAAATCACATATAATCCATTCACGGTTACTTTACACTTTTCTGAAGACCTGATAAAGTTCTTCCTCCAAGGATATTTCTCCGCCTCATGTACACAATACATTACTAAGTCTAGAAAATTACCCCAAAGATCAACTCACTGAAATCGTTTGCATTCAGTTGTAACAATATGTTGCATTAGAACTATTTCTTACTTGACATTACCCACACATATGTTCTCTCACTGTATATATACATATTTATTATAAATTAAATATCATTATTTACAAATAACATATAGGTAAAACATTCATTTAACGAAAAAATAATATACCTTTATGTTAACAAAGTTATAAAACACTTGTGATACATGAAGTATTTAGGAAATAATGAAACACATTATACATGGGGGGATTTTTCGAAGGTTTGATTCAAAAAGTGTGAAGAAACCACGAAAAGACTATATCATAGTCTTCATTGTAAACTGAGCATTTTGGTAATCTCTGTTAATGATCTACTTGTACACAAATTGTGTTTTCTTCCACTTTACAATTAACGATGCAATGGGCCTGGTTACTTTAATCAAGCGTCGGCAAAGTGAAAATGTAAAATTATCAGAAAATTAAATGTTTTACCAATTTGATTTCTCTCGCGTCTGTATGAATAAAAAAAAAAAAATAAGCAAAAATAAATTCTCTTCAGTATTCACAAACGCTTATGTAACAATTTAAATTCAAAATGAAGATATGGAACNCTCGCTCCCAATCGCTAACCTCTCAGGACCAAACCTTGGTTTTTTTCCCCAGTTGTTGACAACTGAGAGCGGCGTTATTGCTTGGTCCCATAAAATCACATATAATCCATTCACGGTTACATTACACTTTTCTGAAGCCCTGATAAAGTTCTTCCTCCAAGGATATTTCTCCGCCTCATGTACACAAAACATTACTAAGTCTAGAAAATTACCCCAAAGGACAACTCACCGAATTCGTGCGCATTCAGTTGTAACAATATGTTTCATTAGAACTATTTCTTACTTGACATTACCCACACATATGTTCTCTCACTGTATATATACATATTTATTATAAATTAAATATCATTATTTACAAATAACATATAGGTAAAACATTCATTTAACGAAAAAATAATATGCCTTTATGTTAACAAAGTTATAAAACACTTGTGATACATGAAGTATTTAGGAAATAATGAAACACATTATACATGGGGGGATTTTTCGAAGGTTTGATTCAAAAAGTGTGAAGAAACCACGAAAAGACTATATGATAGTCTTCATTGTAAACTGAGCATTTTGGTAATCTCTGTTAATGATCTACTTGTACACAAATTGTGTTTTCTTCCACTTTACAATTAACGATGCCAGGGGCCTGGTTACTTTAATCAAGCGTCGGCAAAGTGAAAATGTAAAATTATCAGAAAATTAAATGTTTTACCAATTTGATTTCTCTCGCGTCTGTATGAATAAAAAAAAAAGTAAGCAAAAATAAATTCTCTTCAGTATTCACAAACGCTTATGTAACAATTTAAATTCAAAATGAAGACATGGAACNGTAAGCAAAAATAAATTCTCTTCAGTATTCACAAACGCTTATGTAACAATTTAAATTCAAAATGAAGACATGGAACTACATTCTGTCCGTCGTTACTAATTGTACTCCGTGAAGAAAGTAGACATATATGCAAGTATGATGCAGTGATCTTTTTCAAATGCTTATTTCAGAAGTGCTCAATTAACTGTGAACAGCCTATACACTTGTGAATCTAGACTTACCCTGAAGACGCTCAAAATGTATGGTTGGTGAAAGTAGTTCCGATTAAAGAAAGCCAATCTACTCGCATAGTCGCGGGGTGGTTCTAAAAACGTACTGTTATGAGTAGGGCCACCGGTTTTTCGCGAAAAAAATTCGTGCGCAGAATAGACATCAACATTNCTAAAAACGTACTGTTATGAGTAGGGCCACCGGTTTTTCGCGAAAAAAATTCGTGCGCAGAATAGACATCAACATTCGGCGTGCACAGAAGCAGGTATCCTTTGGCTTTTGTCCAGATCTGTGTGAGTATACAATCTCTTCCTGACTGGGCCNCGGCGTGCACAGAAGCAGGTATCCTTTGGCTTTTGTCCAGATCTGTGTGAGTATACAATCTCTTCCTGACTGGGCCTAATATAAATAAGTTATACCTTTGAGGTTTTATGGCAATGGTGACTTCATGTTATTACGTTGGTATGGCTGGTCTGTGCCAATTGCTAACCATGGAAATTAAATAAATTTAAAAATTCGCACTCTCTCAGAACTCAGCAAAACAATAAAGTAAAAAAAAAACCCCGTTTACAATACCACAGACAGATAATTAGGAAAAAGCTGTTTCTATTAACAAGGAAACAGTTTTTCCTATTTATCTGTCTGTGATAATGTAAAATGATTTTTTTTCTTCGTTTTTCGTCTTGCTGAGTTCTGTGAGTGAGCATTTTTTATTTTGATTTTATTTAGTTTCATTGTTGGCAGTGGACACAGTCCAATCACATCAAGATAATAACTAGAATAAAGTTACTCTGGCACTGAACTTCAGTGATTGGTTGGCAGACACCTCAGACGCGTGAGAGTTCAAATCATCCAACCACGAAATTGTTTCTGAACTAAAGTGTTTTTCCAGTACAACTAGCCGCGGAATCTTTTCGCGACAAACAGGTGGCCCTAGTTACGAGAAATATATGTACTCACCGTCGGAAGCTATTTTATTTTATAACTTGACACGTTCTACATGTAAACGACACTCGCAGAGACACTAACCTCTTCTTGGTACACTCTGTTAAAATGTTATGTATATTCACGTAAGTATGCAAGGAATAATAGGTTACAGTTAATATACAGAAAAAGAAACCGTTATAGCGAAAAAGGAAGTTGATTTCCGTAAATACAAAATAAGTAAGGACACCAGAATTTTGCGAAAAGATTTACGCACATGCTATATTTCAATACCCTATGGGCACACCAGCAGTTTTAGTTTGCTTATTGGTGGGATGTCAATGTGTGAAGACATTTTCTTACTTGACTAACCAATCAGAAGTACGTTACTCCGATACTGCACTTCTGTGATTCGCAGGAAGACACCTAAGAGGTGTAACACATTGCTCATCCAACCACGACTAAGGATCTGATCTCAAGTGTTATAAAATACATCTGGCAGTGAAATTTTTTTTCGCGGAAAATGGGTGTCCTTAAAAAATATGTTACGTATACCTATTTAATGTATCTTCGTTTTTCAAGAACGGAAAATGCCTAGTCTAAACGAAGCTTTCTTCGCCACTGAAACAAGAGAATTATTGTGTTTGGACAGTTAGGATATCCACGCCACTTATAACTGTTATCTCACGTATAAAAACGCAGCATCAGGCACCTGTTACAACCGAGGAAAAAGTGTTTTGTGGCGGCCACAAAATGTATTGTAGATATTCACCCTGACGAATTGTTTCGTGGTGAACGCAAAATATTTTAGTTGTCACCAATAAAGTTTCGTAGCGGCTACAAATTAATTTTATGGTGGCTTAAAAATTTCAACACAAAATAATTTGGCAGGGTGAAGACATGAAAACANTTTCAACACAAAATAATTTGGCAGGGTGAAGACATGAAAACATTTTGTGGCCGCCACAAAATATATATATTTTTTACAGTGAATTATCAGTAAGTGTTACGCAAACATTAAAAAAAATTNCATTTTGTGGCCGCCACAAAATATATATATTTTTTACAGTGAATTATCAGTAAGTGTTACGCAAACATTAAAAAAAAAAGNATTTTGTGGCCGCCACAAAATATATATATTTTTTACAGTGAATTATCAGTAAGTGTTACGCAAACATTAAAAAAAATTTTAAAGTAACGTATGGATCATTTTAAAAATAATTAATTTATATCCTACGCCTGCGCAAGTAGTTCGTAACTAAGTGGTAAGAGTTATGCATTCGAAGAATATTAATTAATGTTTAAATCTCGCTCCGGAATAAAATGTTTTAACTCGACTTTAAAGTTTTTTTTTTCACGCCCAGTGAAACACTCGCGAAACGAAAAGCACAGAAAATATATTTAGCAAACTTACGAAGATGAGCCGTGAATTCACGGAAGGTTTATTATTTTCATGTTTACAGAAAGTCCATTTTTTTTTTATTATCCGTTATTTTAATGAGAGTTTATGAGAATTTTTACCATCATTTTCCCGTTAAATGAAGGAAATTGTTTCATGAAATTGTTTCAGGAAATTTTTTCAGGAAATTATTTCAGTAACAGTGCAAGTGCTGACAGCTCATTTTCACAAGCCACTGTTTCCCCTCAGATTAACCTACTGTACCGGCATGAACCTGGAGACGTTCATAATAAGTCTTATTAAAAAAAAAAACTCATCAACATGTGAATCTAGACTTGGCACAATTGCTTTCAGCCAATAATGAATTAACAACTTTTAGCCGTGTGACATCCAAATATTTTGTTTGTGACTTTAATTTATTTCATTACAAACGTATCTTATATTTTGGTTTAATAAACGATGTGGTTTGGGCGTAAGGAAATTGTCAGCATGTGTTTGTTAACCTCAGCAACTCAACAACGAATGCCAATTACCTCTCGTAAAACGCTGTTTTCCTTTAGTTTACAGAGCGTAACGTTAACCTCTAAATGGGTGGTTGAAAATAAGTAGTTCTAAAATAGTTCGGAATTTCAAAAGTGTGGGTAAGGTTACTTATACTCAGGTTGGAAAGATCAATGTTAAAAGTTTGGTTACCAAAACTTTTCACCACTTGATAAGCGCTAGTGTCGCATATGTACTAGATTTTCTCTATGTTCTAATTTAAAAAAGCAGGATGGTAGTTATAATCATAAATAAAACATGAAATAACTTAGTAACTAAGTAAAAATNGTTCTAATTTAAAAAAGCAGGATGGTAGTTATAATCATAAATAAAACATGAAATAACTTAGTAACTAAGTAAAAATTTTCTCTTTTATTATTCACGAAGCTAAACATTTTAATTAAAAACTACCTCATTGGAACACTGCGCACCTAGCGACGGAAATTTCCCCTGTGCCAGACTCTTCCGTAAGTAATATCGTTTCGTTTCTAGCCTGAATAGAATTATTTTTAGCGTGAGTCAACGTACGATGACAACGAAGGCAATAGAGTTAGAAGGTCGCCGCGGTGCAATGTTGATTTTCCGACGGAGCCGTTTATAACGAAGTTTCTGCAACGTACAGGAAGAGGTCTGACGGAAACTCACATGGAGAGGTTGCTAGAGTCGTAGACTAAAGACGGAGTGAGGCGGAGTTTCTTCTTTTGTGCATGTCCCAAAAATTTACTTGCCCATCGCCATTACACATGTCAGAAACACGTGGTCAACAGCTATGAACGCTCTTGTTTACATTTGAGTGAAGAGTGAGTGAAGAAATATGGACGGCTCTTAACATCGAGAGGGCCGACGAGGGCGAAGCGAGGTGAGTATGGAGCCGTGCTGGAGTGAAGAGGTTATGTAAACGGGATATCCCCGACAAAACCCGCCGATCAGTGGGCGGCATCGTCTGGCTTGACTCCTTTGGAAATCCGGTGTGAAACGGCCGGGGACTGAGCCTGGTTCGCCTTGTTGGGAGGCAAGCAGGCTAACCGTTCAGCCACCGTGGCCCCGTTTACATTAGAATTTTCGGGAGACCCAAATTATTGTATCGATAATATCCTTTGACTAAGCTGAGAGAAAGGTTTGTTCCATCCAACAAAATGTTCGTTTATACAAGGCNTTGTATCGATAATATCCTTTGACTAAGCTGAGAGAAAGGTTTGTTCCATCCAACAAAATGTTCGTTTATACAAGGCCAAAAATACATTTAGCTGCCACAAGAAAATATTTTGCTGAGTAAGAAACTTGAACAGCAACAAAATTAATTTTGTTTAACTAACAAAATACATGCACGGATAAACAAAATCTTGTTTTGGACCAAAATAAATTTGACTTTCAAGAGAATTATTTCTTGTGTTTTTTAGTGCATTTATCGGTTCTTAATAATAGCCTTAAAATCCTTAAAAATAAATTCAACTGGAAACTTGAAATAAAAACGCTAAACCTTGCATTGTTTATTTTCGGACGTTGGCCAGTAATTGATATGTAACTGTTAAAAAAACTCCAATTTTTTATAAGTCCTCGATGTAGCTGATAATGCTATGGCGTACCACATAGTCACATATAATCAATGTTCAAATCTCACTCGGACTTCTAAATGTTTTATATTAACAAAAACTGTTCAATGTACGAAGAAATCAACAAATATTTTGTTGCACATATTAAATCTTTGTTTGGGGCAACTGAATAACAACAATATAATAGTTTGTTTACGTCAACAAAATACATCATTGACCTACGCAAACAATTAATTTGTTTGCGCGAAACAAGTTATGTTTGATTCAAAACAATTATTCTCTCTCTAACCCGCATATAATTTAGTGTCATTTAGCACAGGTTACCGGAGGTGTAAAACGATCTAAAGAACTTATTTGCCTAAAAAGTCTTCTTATCTCAAATCCTGTCTACGTTGATTTAAACAGTGCCATCGGCAGAAATCATTCTAATGTTGGAACACGGGTAGTGGTTATTTCGTAGCTCGAAAGCTCACTCTCTACGCTATTTTCCCTCTACGGCTCGCCTGAGATCGGGATTAGCGGGAAACCCCGTAGTCGATGGGGGGGAATTAAAACGGAAATCTTAGAATAACTGTGGGAGGAATGAAACAAAAAGACGAATCCGGGCGGCAAGAAGGAAGGAAGCAAGTGAAGCGAAGCGAACAAGCAACGGTCGTCGTTTTCAATGGCCTGCGATGCGAGACGATGAGACGCACTGCCGGGTAATACCTTCCTTCACCCGCTGGAAGAGCTCGGATTTTTTTTTTTCCCCTGGGAAATGTTTGACACGGCGTCGAAGCCGGTAAACAAGTTATTGTCGGCCTCGCATTTGCATGGTGGCAATTCCGTTCCTGATTTTCAAATCATCGACTTCTATTCGACTTTCATTACCTTAACTCTATCCGAGCAGAACGAAAAGCGTCTCGAAGAGCAAGCGACATATTTATCAATTTTATTCAGCGTGTATTCTACACGGCAAAATTTTTCGGTAGCATTTTATTATATGAAATTTTTATCTTTAACTCACTATAATTCAAGAATTTGATGTTAGGGGAAATATTTCAGCGCACGCCTGACTAAAATACTGAGCAAGTCACTTTAAGCCCAGCAACTGAAATGTGGATACGAACACGTGCACGTCAAGCATATCGATCGCTATTCATTTTTCGCGCGAATCTCGTTCGTTACATTGTCGAGTTTGACGGTTTTGCCTACCTCTCAGGCTGTTCACCTTGTGTTGTGAAATTTCTCGCACGGATTTATCGAAAACGGTATTACTTGTCGGTGTTGAAACAGATCGACCTTCCTTGTTAATTAAGATGTGCTGATTCATCGTTTTTCTTAACAAATCGTTTACAGCTTTGTGTTACAAAGTTTTATGCACACATGTGGCGCCAACCACCATTTACTTCATATACGGGAATTATATTATTAATCACAACTTTTATATGTGTAAGATCACTGTTATACAGGTCACATTTCACCGATCTGTTTCTTAATCGCAAGTAATTTACGAAGTTTTAAACAAAAAATGTTTCAAAACTGGGTTTTTGTTGGGCGTACAGCTCCCGCAACAATCACTCAAGGGGAATGTGGCACTTAGGTTTTCGTCTAACGTCTTCGTAAAGAATAAACTGCCGTAGTTTGTCGATGCTGTTAAGAAACTGCCTATGCACAAAATAGTCAAATTTTATTGAAAAAAAGGTACTACTCACAAATTTCTTTAAACGTTTATGCTGTAGTAAAATTAATAATGATGCGACAAAGTTACTGACGTTAACCATTTACAAAATATTATATTAGTACAATTCAAATATTCTGTTGAAGTGTAAATGTTAATAAAACCTCTAAGTAATGTTGCCGCAAACAAAAGTTGTATTATGCTAAAAATAATAGGAGGAACAATATGTTTTTTGTGTTACTGTAGTAGTTAGAAATAGTATGTTCAAAGTCAGATTCATGACAGGGACACACGGACACCGAAACTTACCAAGCAAAATGTAAAAATCATGCATTTGCATTCCGTTTCAATGGCGGCCATTTTGTTTTTAACATTTTCCAAAATGTCCTAAAATTTAATAAAAAATTTTTTTGCTAAGTGTTTTCAAAATTGTAAATTTTTTTTTTCGGAAGTGTCAAATATATCAAAAGTTACAAATATTTAAAAAGTTAAAAAAAATTATTTCTCGACCATTCCATGGTAGCCATTTTGTTTTTCCNTTCAAAAGTTACAAATATTTAAAAAGTTAAAAAAAATTATTTCTCGACCATTCCATGGTAGCCATTTTGTTTTTCCTACATAGCCTCACCTCAGGCTGTGTGTCTCTTCGGCAATTCCCCTTCCATTTAAATCGCCCGAGGCTATGAGCTGTGTCCCTAAGATGAATCCCAGACTCCATGACATGGTCTCGGACTACAGGATGCTATTGTGACGTAACGGATATGCTTTTTCGATGGGGGGGGGGTGTGGTGGAGCGGTGGATAGACACTATTCTAAATGTCACACTCTCGCATTGAATAGTGAGGTACGCCATGGTGATATAGTGGATAGACATAGCCTCAGGCTGTGTCCCTAAAACGAATCCCAGGCGCCATGACATGGAATGGGCTACAGGGTGTCCCAGTGAAGTGGTGGATAGACAAATCACTTCTCGGGGGACGCCATGACATGGCCTCGGGCTACAGGAGGCCGTGATGAAGTGGTGGATAGACAACTACAGAGGCCAAGGCTACAGGATAGTGTGGTGATGTAGCAGGTAGACCACTACTCTCTTGGTGCCACAGTGGCACAGTGGCTAGACATAGCCCCTGGCGATGCGTGATTTTCGGGAAATATATATAGATAGCTCCCTAGCCCCGGCACGGCATGAGTTAAAAAAAAAAATGTAGTGTCCATGCACCGAATCCCACGTGTCCCTGCAACGAATCCCATAGCCCCAGGCGACGGGTGATTTTTGGAAATATGCTACAAATATTGTTATGCCCCAGGCATTGGCAGCGTCCACGAGAAATGACGGTTTCGTAAAAATGCGACAACAACAAATATGGCCTGAGGCAACGAGCAGCACGGGAAGTTTTTCAAAACGTAATTAAATAATTTTTCATATTCTGTTATAGCCCGAGGCACTGCAGATGCATTCCAAGAAAACAATGCCGGAATTGCTGCTCCGACTCGCCGTAAGAGAAATATGTGTCCAGGGCGCTCGCCTACCACCACGGCGATCCGGGTTCGATACCCGGCGAGTTCACTCCCGGATTTTCGCATGTGTGAATCGTGCTGGACGATGCCGCTTGCCGGCGGGGTTTCCTGGGGTACTCCCGTTTTCCCCGCCCTTGCATTCCAGCGCCACTCCATTCTAGGGTTTCATTTCTGTCATGCCCAGGGATGACGGTCACCTACGGGTCCCAGCTGGAAAGACCGTCTCTAGGTGAGTGTCGCCTTGACCTGAGTGCACTCCCCACAAGCCATTATTATTATTTTTTTTAAAGAGCATAAAGTATTAACACGTAACGAAAGTTGCGTGAAGATTATTGTAATGTCGTACTGAAGATCCACAGTATGAAACCAAGTCAGACGTATTAAGACAGAGCTGTTGGCAAGGCACCAGGTGCCGTAAAGTGGAGAATGTGAGGCACTCATGGCGGGGGTTCGTTTTCTTTCTCAGCCTTCACTTTTTTTGTTGGTATTACTTATTTTTTTGACAAAATAGTTTAGCTTTTTTTATTTTACAAAGGAATGTTTTTTTAAAGCGAAGACAATACAAGAAACTTTTTTAACACGAATGTTAACATCATTTCAACACATAATTCGTTTTGCCGCAACATAAACACCAACTTTATGTTGACAGAACCGTAAGGAAGGTAACGTTGTTACAAACGTATTTAATTTTACATTAACATTAAAAGCATAACAGTATATTAAACACTTAACCTTCACATTAATTTTCTAGTTGATATTTTGCAAAAAAAAAAAAAAAGACGTAATTATTTTGTGAATTACATTTACGATAATCTTATTACAGCTTACACTTTAGAAACAATGGGAGGAGTTCCAGGAGATCAATGGCACAAGAAGCAACCAATTGTATAATATTTGGAGTGTCAGTAGCTGTCAATAACATTGCCCGGGAAAAGGTGATGTCTGTTATGGTGCTACGTTGTGGACATTCACAGCGCCGACCTCCAGCTTACCTATTCCGCAACATGTCAGACTTGAACGTGTATACTCGGGCTCATAAGTTACGAAGTTAAATTAACAGCATTGTTAGTAACTGATGGTTCACATATAACAAATAATTACTGTTGTAGTAGCATTAATATAGTTTCTGTGTGCAAATCGCACTCGAGAGAAATATCTGACCGCCTCTTCGTTAGCTCCCGCCCTCTTGGACGCCCGCGAGGCGTAGTTCGTTAAATGGGAAATCACGAGAGGACGCGAATAATCTCGGCGCGGATAAAGAGCGACGGAAATCTCGTCCGTGGCTCTCCGCCACAAGCCTGTTTTTCGCAACGCGGTCGCGCCTTGATGAGATTACGACCCGCCCGTCCGATCGCCAGCGAAGCAAATGAACGTCATCGCTAACGAACTTACCTATTTTATTATTTCGCGCGCGGAACGGAGTCAGAGGAACTTTCCTGCAATTACCTCGCGCGACCTAATTGAGCACTTACATTAGCGTCAGCAACATCAGTGACAATCTGCACCGAGCTGTAAACGGATGGGGAAAGAGAGAATAAAACCGAGAAATAGAAGATGGCTGGATCAGTCTATCCACTGTACCTTCACACTTTAGAATCAAACTTTTAAAACATCATCCCTCGTCTGAAGTGTTTGGTTTGGTTTCTTAATTATATTACTTGTCACAACCGTTTTATATTTCCGTTAGTATAAATCTACGTCATTTTTAATTCAATTTAAATTTAACTGGTATTTTGTGTATAAANCGTTTTATATTTCCGTTAGTATAAATCTACGTCATTTTTAATTCAATTTAAATTTAACTGGTATTTTGTGTATAAAGTAAATTATTTCATTTACAATTCATTCAAGTTAAAACAGAAAGAGAATTATTTAAAATACAAGTAAACTGAGTGCGCACAAAAGCGGTGTAATTTTATGGACTTAGTTAAAGCTTCGTTTGCATGAGGCGGAGGAATATGCTAAAAGTAGAACTTCAGCAGGGATTCAGAAAAATTGGAAGAGACCGTGAATGAGCTATAGCAGAAATATTATTAATTAATTTTTTCTCCCGTTCGCAAACTTTTAGGCATTACATGGTATGTAATTGAATAAAATGAAATAATAATCCAGATATCACGCTGAAGTCGCATTTGTACTGTTTATAGAATAATACAAATTATACCCATTGTAAATGAAAGTAGGTTGCACTCGTAAGAGTGCATGGTTGAAGCTACATGAATGAAGCGTGGTTGGTGGGCTTGGCAATGTGAGTCGTGCAGATATTCACGTTTCACGCTCGACAGCGAAAGTGACGTCAGCAAGGGCGTGCCACATAGCTCTAATCACTGGAAAGTATAAGAACGTCACGGTGTGCATGCTTTACACTCTGATTCGTGCTATTGTGTTGGCAGCATCACTTTAAAGTGTGCTTTGCCTCGGAGATGGGTTCGACAGCACTTCAAATATTTGAACGTGTTTGAGAGGGGTTGCATAGCAGAGCGGCCGCGGGAAGCAGAATGGTAATTTCGCCGTTTTGAATGCCATACCGATCATAGGGATATTACCGTAGCACACTGTTTGCACCCGTGGANTAATGGGGATATTACCGTATCACACTGTTTGCGCCCGTGGATAGAGGAAGACCCACGCAGAGTACACAGGAACTGGGAGACTGCCAAACACCACACAGAGGAATAACAGACTTATGGTCTGACATGCACGGAGTGCCTCAATTTTGCCGATTACGGAAATTCAGCAAGGAAGCAGTGATGCCCACCCTGCAGCAGCATCCTGGGAGTGCCCCAGGACCGTTGGCAGACAACTGCACGACGCAGGACTCCATGCGCGCAGACCGTTACGACGACTGCCCTTGACATCATTTCGACGTCGCCACAGATCGCAATGGTGTCGAGACCGACTGCCGTGCAGTCTAGCATAATTGCAACTGGTAGTCTTCAGTGATGAGTTTCATTATTTGCTTCGGTGGCGACGACCAACGCATCGGAGCGTGGAGGCAACGTGGGCAGCGCCAAGACAAACTGCTCGTCGTCTCACGTCGCATGTCCAGACGGCCTATGCCTCATCAGCGTTGGTCTACACCACGTTGTTACGAACTCGCTTTTCAACCAANGTCCAGACGGCCTATGCCTCATCAGCGTTGGTCTACACCACGTTGTTACGAACTCGCTTTTCAACCAATTCGTACATGAAAGATGCTGGGGGCGTAACTCAATAATCACTTAATGACTTCGGTAGAGCATAACAGTATCTGATGAGGTTTATTACTAATTACGGCTATACAATTATTATTTATGTTATCATTAACCGGGGGAGCTTTACATTGAATTTAAGATTATTATTATTTATATTATTATACTTCACGCCATTTTATTTAACCCTAACTGGAAAGTCATCACCTTGTTAATGTTGCCGGAGGCTGATTCTAAGAGACGGTTAGCGACGGCCGGATACCCATCTTCCTGGTCTGCTTGGCTGGTCGGGTCGCCCAAAGGACTAAAGATGACGGACGACGACGAGATGGTTAACGACGGCCTATATCAAGCGCGTGGTTCTGCGGCCCCGCTCAGTGACCGGTGGAGGGGATTTCTGCAACTTATCTTGTATCGCGAGAATCAACGACCAACAGGTGGCGTTGCAGTCCCGCTCGTTTGCAGGTTTAATGTTTGAAGGTGTGATCAGTCAAGCCGTTCAGCTAAGGCCTGACCACACCATAACATCGTGTACTTTGGCAGCCTGGCGGTATTTCCATGAGGTCCAGCAACCATTGGCCCTACCATTTGTGAACGCCCAAGGCAAACGCTTTACTCAAACAGGACAAAGCTCTTCCTCGCACTGCTGCCGTCTCAAGAATGTGCTTTGAAGCCATGGCTACTTTGTTGCTGTCAGCCGCATCACCTACCCCCTCTTGAAAATTTGTGCAATTCTAAAAGCCGCTCTGTCAGGATTCCACCCATCCCGCGAAATCTGCAGAAATGGCGAGAGCATATTCTAGCTGCGTAAATTGGATTGCCGCGGAACCCCTTTAAAAACCTTTACTAACTTTAAGTAGGCGGGTTTTCAAGAGGAGTCCACGCAATCCGTCAAGCAATACACGCCGTAGCTTAAGATGGAAAACGAATACAGTAAAACAAGTCGTATAGGTGAAAAGACGAACCCTAACTGACAAACAAAATATGGACAGAGACCCTAACATTTCCAGCTATACTGCGGTAACATGTTAGGTGTCACAGAAGTATATGTAAATTTTACATGTGCCATTGGATTGGACCTCCTCTCTTATAGCACGCCCTGGAGAAATTTGAGCCAATGGCATAAACACCGCAATTGGGTAACATAATTCCGTGTAAACAGTGTGTTGTGAAGTCTAGTCTGCGTAACGTTGTATATATGGATGGACGGTGTGATTAAGCAAATTAATCATTTAAGTGAGACCGTCCGGACTAACGTTCGTCCCTCGTGTACTTTTTCCGTTTCGATTCGACATTGCATCAGTTTCCACGCACTATGGATCCTCACATTCGAATATTTTCATGTTTATGATTGTGTTTCGACTGAAACTGCTTATGTGCGACACGTTTGAAAGGAATTTTTAAGGAGGTTTTATCATACACTGAAGAGCCAAAAAAAACTGGTATAGGCGTGCGTACGCAAATAACAGAGGTGTGGAACCAATCCGAGTAACGCGATTCATTCGGCAGCTAGATCGGTTACTGCTGCGACAATGGCAGGTAAGCAAGATTTAAGTGAGTTTTAAAAAGGTGTTATAGTCGGCGCACGAGAGTTGGGACATAGCATCTCCGAGGTAGCGATAATATTTGGATGTTCGCGTACGACAATTTCACGAGTGTACCGCGAATATCAAGAATCCGGTAAAACATCACATCTCCGACATCGCTGCGCCCGGAAAAAGATCGTGAAAGAACGGGACAAACGACGACTGACGAGAATCATTAAACGTGACAGACGTGCAACCCTTTTTCAAATTGGCGCAGATTGGATTTTTGGACTGCCCTGCAGGATTCGTGGTTTGAATTGCCTCCTGCATACCCTCAGACATTAGTCGAGTTCATGCCACGTTTTCAGTGTATGTGGAAAGTAAAAGGTAAGGAATATACACGAAAACGGAAAAGAAGATAACAGTTACGAACCCTGGAATGACAGGAGGTTGATCCGACATGTAAATATTTTGTTGAAAAAAAAAATTGAATATATCATTTTACTCTATCCAATGAAAATAATTAACGAAAAGGAAAGTAAAGTCTCAGCATTCATAAATCGGTACATCCAGGTAAAATTGTTGACGAATCCTGCGTCGTAGTGGGGCTAGAGGGGCTTGCCTTCCACCAAGGCGAACCGGGCTCAGTTCCCGGCAGGATCACCCTCGCACTCTACCCGAATCAGTGATATCTATCAGTTGAATAACATTCACTGAAATTCAGTTAATATGCTACTGCCTACTGACGAATCAAGCAACTAAACCGTGGAACAGGTGACTTATGGCTGTGGAGTTATCGGCATTCAGTGGAAATCACAAATCTGTGGATTTCAGCCATAATGTTATTTATTATCTTACACTGATTATCAGTGGAGCCATTTTCACTGCTTTGTTTCAGGTTTAGAGTGGGGATGGTCGCTTGTGGGAATCGGGCCGGACGATGCCGCTGGTCGGCGGGTTCTTTTGAAGATCTACGTTTCCCCCGCCCCCGCATTTCGGCGCNAATCGGGCCGGACGATGCCGCTGGTCGGCGGGTTCTTTTGAAGATCTACGTTTCCCCCGCCCCCGCATTTCGGCGCTGTTCCATAACCACATCACTTCAACCTCATCGTCTATCAAGACCTCTTCAAGGATGTTGTCTGGTTGAGAACTTGGTATAGGGAAATACATGTTAGTGAAATATTTTTTTTTTGGTGTTTCTGTTAAAGGTAGATGTATACCACCTGACACTTTTTTGAGCATAAAAATGCGTCCTTCTTTGCTATCGAAGCCTTTTGTAACAATAATGCACAGCCTGTTTCCTGGAGAGATCAGAAAACTAAATTATTAAATACAAATATACTGAAAACAAATTGTTATAATTGCCTCAATACAGAGCTTAAGAGTATTATTTCTTACACTTAGGCTTTTTTCCAAGTTTGTATCTTCAAAGTTTGTTTCAAAAACAGAATTTCATTAACATGTATTTCCCTTTACCAAATTCTCAACCACGCAACAGCCTTAAGCCTGGGTAGGCCGCCAAACTGTGTTCACAGCTCCAGTTGAAAACGCTTTATTTAAAAACCTTACAACGTGTCTCAGTGAGGTCTGCTTACGAAGAGCATTTAAGAAACGTTACACGTCTGTATACATTTTTCGGTTCCTCCATTTTTCTCTGAAGCATGCTTTTGTGTGATAGAGAAAATGGCTCAAACGGTTGTTTTCATGGGCAATTTTAGGTATCAACATTCCGGTAAAAGACATTAAAAAACGAGTATGAATATGCATAAAAAATTATTATTATTATAACGTCATGAATGGTAGGGTCTCCGCTGAAAGTCTCGTAGAGGCGTGTTATCAACGGCAAGGCTGCACGCCAGTTCAGTGGTTTGTGCGTAGAGGCGATGAGAGAGTTGACGCGCATGTCTCGGTCGCCCCTAGCGCTCCCACGCTTTTAGACCTCAGACTTTGCGAAATTCCTCCAACCAGGCGGCCACCGTGAGAGGCGCTCAAACCTCTACACTCCACCGCCGTTGGTTTCCGCGCACCAGCCCCGATGCGGCCCTCCCGGTGATTTCCGAGAAACGCAGAAATGAAAGTGTGACGTTGGCGCCAAAGCGGTGGTTGCCAAGTGACGGGATGACAGTATGAGAGTGGGGATATTTTCCTGCACCCACGCATTCATACACGTCAGAACCTCCGGGTGATGACCAGGGGACGCGACCACTAGAGGGGAAATTTGGGTAGAGTGCGCATGCATCTGCACGCGCGCAGTAGCAACTCTCTGTGTTCAAAAATTCTACAGGATTTAGTTTCGATATGGCTTATCATGTAAAAAAAATTAATATTTCTTTAAATTAAAATTTTCTTTTCCTGTAACCGGTTTTTAATGAAACGTTATTCAATTTAACCGAGAGTTTTTTTTTATTCGCATGAAACAGCGTGTCGGTTGAACGTTGAAATGAGCACGAGCGCGATCACCGCTGTCGACCACGTGACACTGGCAGCTGTGTTGACGAAGGACGGGTTACTGTTGGGGACATCTGCAGAATACGAATATCGATCCGCCTCTTCCTTCTGTTCGCGAATGCCACAAGTCCTAGACACGGGAGCGGGGCAGGCTTACACAGCAGCCCAGGTAAACAAAGACACAACGTGNCGCGAATGCCACAAGTCCTAGACACGGGAGCGGGGCAGGCTTACACAGCAGCCCAGGTAAACAAAGACACAACGTGTCGTGTTTTTTTGGCTTTGATTGTTTGCACGCAAACTTTTATCACTAGTGACTGGCTGTAAGGTAGTTCACAAAACACAATAACCGAAGTGACCCTTATAACCGGCAAAGACGCAAGCGTGGGCTGCTTGGGCATCGCAGCCAAAAAAGTTCGCTTTGGAAAAATTCCTGCACTGAAAAAATAAAATTAACGATTACAAAACTTTATTTTTTTTTCAATTCTTCCGTAGGCGAAATTTTTTTATACGTACCAGTCGAAATGAAAATTGTTAAAGAATTGCTAAAAGGCATGTAAAATTAAGTTGTAGTTCATCTTAAATTCTCCTTTACCTAAAATTTTCTTAATTGAATGTTCCATTATTTTAAACCAGAGACGTTATCTTACTGACTTAATTATAAACTTTTTTTCTTAAAATATACCATATAAGACGCCAATAAAAAAAGGAAATTCGGAACGTCTTTTGTCATACAAAAAATTTACTAAAAAAAACCTTCATGGATGTGTGAGAACGCTTCTTTATGGAGCCCAAAATAAACTTCGGATTTTGAAGTGTATCAAGTATACAAAAATTTATCAGCAAAGGAAAGAAAATTAAAAAGTGTACCTCACCCACCCTCCCCCCTCTCCTCTTTCACACCACCAAGACCAATATTTCGCGTAACAATAAATAACCACGCTAGACTTGACAGCCTCCCACTTACTCGGATAGAAGTTCTTAATTTTATTTTCCTGCTTTTACAGTCAGAACCCATGCTTCCGTTCGACTCGGCCAGACAAAATCAAGCAGAATCAGCGGTAAATGTCTGCTAGCAGTTCATAGTCACTTGGTGCGTGTCGTATGAACGAAAGCCCCACGATGCTTATAAAACTAACCCATAATAATATGGCACCTTTCATAATACCGTATCATATCGTGGAACGATGGGGTAAGTATAATAATAATTAAAAATTTAATGAATACGATTTTACTGCTCTGCGGGACTCCTACTGCTCCACACAGATGTTTGATGCTCGGGACGTTGCAGAAGATGACGAGTAGTTTGGAATAAATCAGAACAGAATTAAAAAATTAATTTGCTCTCACTTCTTCAGAAACAAATAATATCCACTGCCATGATGAACACAGGCACAAAAAATCTTTTTAAAATATTTTCTTTGCCAAAAGTAAATTCCTGAATGAAAATTTCAGATCTATGTACCTGTAAGGTAGTATTTAGTGGGACCAATGATCGGTTATTTGTCGTTTGAACATCAGCGCAAATATTATCCAAATAAAAAAAGAATAACACTTTCAGACCCACCTTAATTCACGGCTTCAGGTGTCGCAAACAATAAATTATTTTATAAGCGCTATACATATATCGACACAACTATTTTGAGGTTGTGACAACAAAAGAACTGTAGTCTTCACGCTCGACTACGGTAATATCGCAGTTGTGTACATTGGGTCTAAAAGCATTAATGTTGCCATCAGTTTCACAGCATCACAAATTGACTAGATGCAGAGATAATGCTACTTTCTACATTTGAAATAAAGATGCGAAAGTGGAGGCAAGAAAAACATAAGAAGGTTTCAAACGTTCTTAATAGACTAAGGCCGATATTCCAGAACGTTCAGTTTGGTATTACACATGTGCTACCATCTCGGGTGGTTTAAAAGCCATGACTAACCCTTAACTCGCGGAACGTATTTATAGACGTGTTTTAATCTATGTCGTGAAATGGTTTCATATGTGGCGCGGTTTGATATTCCCCGCCTCGTGCGAGGCTAAAAACCAATTAAAGTGAAACAGAAGTATTAATTTACAATGACTTTTGAAAAATAAATACCTGCACAGTCTATTTATTATGTTATCTGTAGAGATGGCAGTTATTGCAGACATGAAATAACTGTTGATAGATTAATTAAAACTAATAATTATTATTATTGTCTGNCGCGAATGCCACAAGTCCTAGGCACTGGAGCGGGGCAGGCTTACACAGCAGCCCAGGTAAACAAAGACACAACGTGCCGTATTTTTTTGGCTTTGATTGTTTGCACGCAAACTTTTATCACTAGTGACTGGCTGTAAGGTAGTTCACAAAACACAATAACCGAAGTGACCCTTATAACCGGCAAAGACGCAAGCGTGGGCTGCTTGGGCATCGCAGCCAAAAAAGTTCGCTTTGGAAAAATTCCTGCACTGAAAAAATAAAATTAACGATTACAAAACTTTATTTTTTTTTCAATTCTTCCGTAGGCGAAATTTTTTTATACGTACCAGTCGAAATTAAAATTGTTAAAGAATTGCTAAAAGGCATGTAAAATTAAGTTGTAGTTCATCTTAAATTCTCCTATACCTAAAATTTTCTTAATTGAATGTTCCATTATTTTAAACGAGAGACGTTATCTTACTGACTTAATTATAAACTTTTTTTCTTAAAATATACCATATAAGACGCCAATAAAAAAAGNGAGAGACGTTATCTTACTGACTTAATTATAAACTTTTTTTCTTAAAATATACCATATAAGACGCCAATAAAAAAAGGAAATTCGGAACGTCTTTTGTCATACAAAAAATTTACTAAAAAAAACCTTCATGGATGTGTGAGAACGCTTCTTTATGGAGCCCAAAATAAACTTNGTCATACAAAAAATTTACTAAAAAAAACCTTCATGGATGTGTGAGAACGCTTCTTTATGGAGCCCAAAATAAACTTTGGATTTTGAAGTGTATCAAGTATAAAAAAATTTATCAGCAAAGGAAAGAAAATTAAAAAGTGTACCTCACCCACCCTCCCCCCTCTCCTCTTTCACACCTCCAAGACCAATATTTCGCGTAACAATAAATAACCACGCTAGACTTGACAGCCTCCCACTTACTCGGATAGAAGTTNTCCAAGACCAATATTTCGCGTAACAATAAATAACCACGCTAGACTTGACAGCCTCCCACTTACTCGGATAGAAGTTCTTAATTTTATTTTCCTGCTTTTACAGTCAGAACCCATGCTTCCGTTCGACTCGGCCAGACAAAATCAAGCAGAATCAGCGGTAAATGTCTGCTAGCAGTTCATAGTCACTTGGTGCGTGTCGTATGAACGAAAGCCCCACGATGCTTATAAAACTAACCCATAATAATATGGCACCTTTCATAATACCGTATCATATCGTGGAACGATGGGGTAAGTATAATAAAAATTAAAAATTTAATGAATACGATTTTACTGCTCTGCGGGACTCCTACTGCTCCACACAGATGTTTGATGCTCGGGACGTTGCAGAAGATGACGAGTAGTTTGGAATAAATCAGAACAGAATTAAAAAATTAATTTGCTCTCACTTCTTCAGAAACAAATAATATCCACTGCCATGATGANAATAAATCAGAACAGAATTAAAAAATTAATTTGCTCTCACTTCTTCAGAAACAAATAATATCCACTGCCATGATGACACAGGCACAAAAAATCTTTTTAAAATATTTTCTTTGCCAAAAGTAAATTCCTGAATGAAAATTTCAGATCTATGTACCTGTAAGGTAGAATTTAGTGGGACCAATGATCGGTTATTTGTCGTTTGAACATCAGCGCAAATATTATCCAAATAAAAAAAGAATAACACTTTCAGACCCACCTTAATTCACGGCTTCAGGTGTCGCAAACAATAAATTATTTTATAAGCGCTATACATATATC
This sequence comes from Clitarchus hookeri, assembly GCA_002778355.1. NCBI lineage: Eukaryota > Metazoa > Arthropoda > Insecta > Phasmatodea > Phasmatidae > Clitarchus > Clitarchus hookeri. Next base: position 179,678 of record NQII01001987.1, on the reverse strand, counting down.
GACACAACTATTTTGAGGTTGTGACAACAAAAGAACTGTAGTCTTCACGCTCGACTACGGTAATATGAACTATTCATCATCTCGGGACAGTTAAACAGGTTACGGATCAGTCACCCACAGTGAAAATCATTTACCGTTGAGCCTCGCAGTGTACAGTATTGTCCAAAAATAATCTTCCTGTGCGTTATGCACGCAGTTGTGTACACTGGGTCTAAAAGCATTAATGTTGCCATCAGTTTCACAGCATCACAAATTGACTAGATGCAGAGATAATGCTACTTTCTACATTTGAAATAAAGATGCGAAAGTGGAGGCAAGAAAAACATAAGAAGGTTTCAAACGTTCTTAATAGACTAAGGCCGATATTCCAGAACGTTCAGTTTGGTATTACACATGTGCTACCATCTCGGGTGGTTTAAAAGCCATGACTAACCCTTAACTCGCGGAACGTATTTATAGACGTGTTTTAATCTATGTCCTGAAATGGTTTCATATGTGGCGCGGTTTGATATTCCCCGCCTCGTGCGAGGCTAAAAACCAATTAAAGTGAAACAGAAGTATTAATTTACAATGACTTTTGAAAAAAAATACCTGCACAGTCTATTTATTATGTTATCTGCAGAGATGGCAGTTATTGCAGACATGAAATAACTGTTGATAGATTAATTAAAACTAATAATTATTATTATTGTCTGACGTAATATATTTATTTCATTCTTTTTTGGCGTGTTCAACTTATGAAACATAATATGGTGTTTTTCGTGTTAGTAATGTGGGAATTGTATACGTAAATTTTAAATGGCGCACGTGCATTTAAACAGCAAAATTGCAAATTATATTAACATGTTTATACTAATAGATAATTCTCCGATATTTAGCGGTCCGGCAAATAAGAGCTGTATTGTATTCAATTGTATTGTTGAAGCAGGAGCCAGTGGATAAAATAGCACGTCGATGAAGCTCATAACCCCAATGTGAAAATACTGAACAATAACGAAGTCTAATCATTTGAGCTGTATGTTGCATGGGCACTGAATAAATAAACTTAAATTAGGTCCTGTTAATGAAAATATGTTACCCTCCCCTGTTTCACGAACATTTTTCTACATATATATATATATTGCAGTATTATATATTCCCAGAAATACACATTTCAAACAATTTGTACCACATACGTCAGTTTTATTGTAGTATTATTGCATGAGTTTTACTGGCTGGAATTCAGAATTTTTGNGTAGTATTATTGCATGAGTTTTACTGGCTGGAATTCAGAATTTTTGCAAATTGTCGAGCCGTGGCAAATGTTCGTATCACAGATACAGCAAGGCAAATTAATTCATTATTGTAGGTAAACGTAACAAAGTTGTGATATAAGCTTCCATACGTGACCTTTGAAAAATTACTACAGTCGTAAGAGCTGTTCACGGATGTAAACGTTATTACTTAATTTTTGCTATCACGTATGAAAGCAAAGGCTACTCCATAGATTAACGCCATTTTGTACCCAGGCACATCACTTTTGCAATTGATACGACACACGCTGAAATGTCGAAACGTTAGAAAAACCCATATTGTAACTCATGCAAATAGTTTAAAACACGACTTACACTATGTTGTTATAACGTNCGAAACGTTAGAAAAACCCATATTGTAACTCATGCAAATAGTTTAAAACACGACTTACACTATGTTGTTATAACGTAATTTTGAGTTTCACACGGGCTAGAAGGTACTCTTAGCAGCCAGCATAAACAATCGACAAGCAATGTCGTCAGTCGCGCCAACGTAACGTCCTAACACGTCCCGCCACTGAGGATATGGTTTTACCGTTGTAGCAGGCGGGCCAACCAAAAATTTGCACATACGTTATGCTGATTTCTTTTGCATTGTAAGGTCTTCAAATAAAAAATACAGACACGTAAAATGCCATTCGAATGTGACTTGTGGGATTTTTGAATAAATACTGAGAGATGTTAGTATTACCAATAAAATAGCGCTTTTGTCAAATAATCGCAATTATATCGTACTGTTAACAATCGATCTTGAAGTATTGTAATATTTAGTGCAGTTATTTAAATAATCATACTTTATTCAACATGATTCGTGTGAAAATATGGAAGTTTTAGCTAATTTTAACACCTTAAAAAAGTTTCCAGCGATCGGGTCTTGACTCCCGAAAAGCGTGCCTGATGGTCAGAGACAGTACCAGTTGCTCTAACACAAAATATTCTTTGTAATGTTGGACAAATCTTACATATACTCGTTCACCTATTATGTGTTTTGCATTGTTTCTATTGATGGACGTTTTCAAAACATGTACAAATTACACAGTATTATTGACGGCTTTAACTTTTATTTGCACAACAACTAATTTGTGCTGGTTCCCGAATTTTTAGATAAGTAATAACAACGCGACGTTTAACGGTCTGGACGCGTTTTATTGTTTATGGATGTTCGTCACGCTACCGGCTCCGGCCAAATGATACACATGCGTATATTTCGTTTGCGCCAAGGATAAACCATCAAAGTTGAAGCCCTAAGGTTAAAACTTCGGCAGTGACTTATTTAAAGCCTTAGCTGCCATTATAAGGTTCTGGAATACTGAGGAGGCCTGGGTGTGAATTCACCTGTACCAAAACCCTTATAAAAACGTTCTGAAATACCTGCCTTAATTAGTTATATTTCGTCAACACAGGTATGGCTGGACGTTTGTGTAACAAGGTAATAGACGGTACAGATATTTTTTTAATTTCCTCCTTTTCTATTTCTATCTTAAACGTATGATAGATAGCGTATATGTGAGACTGCAGTGAGATTTTAAACCGTATTTATTCGTAACAAGTGATTTTCGGTTTTGTGTGAAAAAACTGAAAACGGTTCACTAATGCAAAAGTGGTATCTTTTTTANCGGTTCACTAATGCAAAAGTGGTATCTTTTTTAAATATTTTATGATTGTAAAGGGCGGTTGTACTCCTATTTACTGTAAATAAAATTAAAGTGTTATAAAAATTAGATATTAAATAACTGCGTTTTGTAAGAACATTTTTACTACAAAACCATTTCTAAGGCAAGTTTTGCAGAACACTTTCTGCGATTAGGCTAGTTTTGTTGTAAAAGAATCGACAGAATTTTTTACATAAATTTTAAATATACCTGCTCTTTTGTGTATAAGAGCAGCTATGAAGAATAAACGAAAAACAGATATGCGGCTGTTGTGAATGAAGGCTAGTTTTGCTGTAAGTTACTTCAGTTGGATAGGGCAAATTATTCTGCCAACACCAAACTGCAGAAACGAATTTGTGCAGAAACCGTATACTTTACACTCAATTTTCTTAAGAATAATTGTGGTTTTACAACTGCAATTACGGCTCCATAAGAGCAGGGATGTCACCTTATTCAAAATCCGCCATTATCTCAATTATTTAATGGNCAACTGCAATTACGGCTCCATAAGAGCAGGGATGTCACCTTATTCAAAATCCGCCATTATCTCAATTATTTAATGGCTTAGATAGGGACAGCTTAAGAACCCACGCACTGCTTATGTGCCAGAAAATGTATCGCTGCGACAGGAAAATTTCATTTCAGTGACGATTTTTTAATCCCTAAGTAAATTTTACGCCCAATATTTTTCATTATTTTAATTTAGTTATGAAATTCGCGTTTAAAAAGTAATTTATTTCATTTTAAATATATATGTATTTGAAAACATGATTTTAAATCAAATATCACATCGAATTTTAAAGAACTTATATTGAATACCTTTTTTTGAGATAGTTTAAATATCGAGATATTTAAATTAAGTGTGTACCAGTTAATTTGTTACAGGAAAATTAAATGTTCATTTTATTAACATGAGATTTTTTTCCTCCATATTGCAAATAGCAACGGATTTTCGGATCAGAAATGAAATATGTTACGAATCTCGTTATTTCATCCTCTACAAATTTCGCTCCATAACTGTCTTGCAAAAGACAAGAAACTTTATTTCACTGCGGCAAAAAAAAAAAAAAAGTCGATTGCAGTCTTCTTCGGAGGGAAATTATGAAGAGAAGTGGATGACGTCGCGAGGGAATTATCGCGCCGATTATGCCAAGCTTCAGCGCTGCCAAGATGGAAGCTCTTTCANAAGTGGATGACGTCGCGAGGGAATTATCGCGCCGATTATGCCAAGCTTCAGCGCTGCCAAGATGGAAGCTCTTTCAACAGCTGTCACTCCCAGAGGTGAAGCGGTGTCTAGCGAAACATAACTAACGCTTCGCTAATTATCCCCGTATCAGGAAAATTGCTGGCGAAGGAAGTAGGTTAATTAGTTGTTCAGAGACACGTTTTATTTTTATGTGATTGTGCACGTCGCAGGAACTCGTCGGCGGCTGGCAAGAAAACGCAAGATTCAAACACTTCGAAGATGATAATTAACTTTTAAAGCTGATTTGGGTCACACTAATTAAGAACGTTATATACGTGAAGATGAAGCGTGAATATGAAGAGGGAGAAATCGCAAANCGAAACGTTAGAAAAACCCATATTGTAACTCATGCAAATAGTTTAAAACACGACTTACACTATGTTGTTATAACGTTATATTTGAGTTTCACACGGGCTAGAAGGTACTCTTAGCAGCCAGCATAAACAATCGACAAGCAATGTCGTCAGTCGCGCCAACGTAACGTCCTAACACGTCCCGCCACTGAGGATATGGTTTTACCGTTGTAGCAGGCGGGCCAATAAAAAATTTGCACATACGTTATGCTGATTTCTTTTGCATTGTAAGGTCTTCAAATAAAAAATACAGACACGTAAAATGCCATTCGAATGTGACTTGTGGGATTTTTGAATAAATACTGAGAGATGTTAGTATTACCAATAAAATAGCGCTTTTGTCAAATAATCGCAATTATATCGTACTGTTAACAATCGATCGTGAAGTATTGTAATACTTAGTGCAGTTATTTAAATAATCATACTTTATTCAACATGATTCGTGTGAAAATATGGAAGTTCTAGCTAATTTTAACACCTTAAAAAAGTTTCCAGCGATCGGGTCTTGAACCCGACAAGCGTGCCTGATGGTCAGAGACAGTACCAGTTGCTCTAACACAAAATATTCTTTGTAATGTTGGACAAATCTTACATATACTCGTTCACCTATTATGTGTTTTGCATTGTTTCTATTGATGGACGTTTTCAAAACATGTACAAATTACACAGTATTATTGACGGCTTTAACTTTTACTTGCACAACAACTAATTTGTGCTGGTTCCCTAATTTTTAGATAAGTAAAAACAACGCGACGTTTAACGGTCTGGACGCGTTTTATTGTTTATGGATGTTCGTCACGCTACCGGCTCCGGCAAAATGATACACATGCGTATATTTCGTTTGCGCCAAGGATAAACCATCAAAGTTGAAGACCTAAGGTTAAAACTTCGGCAGTGACTTATTTAAAGCCTTAGCTGCCATTATAAGGTTCTGGAATACTGAGGAGGCCTGGGTGTGAATTCACCTGTACCAAAACCCTAATAAAAACGTTCTGAAATACCTGCCTTAATTAGTTATATTTCGTCAACACAGGTATGGCTGGACGTTTGTGTAACAAGGTAATAGACGGTACAGATATTTTTTTAATTTCCTCCTTTTCTATTTCTATCTTAAACGTATGATAGATAGCGTATATGTGAGACTGCAGTGAGATTTTAAACCGTATTTATTCGTAACAAGTGATTTTCGGTTTTGTGTGAAAAAACTGAAAACTGTTCACTAATGCAAAAGTGGTATCTTTTTTAAATATTTTATGATTGTAAAGGGCGGTTGTACTCCTATTTACTGTAAATAAAATTAAAGTGTTATAAAAATTAGATATTAAATAACTGCGTTTTGTAAGAACATTTTTACAACAAAACCATTTCTAAGGCAAGTTTTGCAGAACACTTTCTGCGATTAGGCTAGTTTTGTTGTAAAACAATCGACAGAATATTTTACATAAATTTTAAATATATCTGCTTTTTTGTGTATAAGAGCAGCTATGAAGAATAAACGAAAAACATATATGCGGCTGTTGTGAATGAAGGCTAGTTTTTCTGTAAGTTACTTCAGATGGATAGGGCAAATTATTCTGCCAACACCATACTGCAGAAACGAATTTTTGCAGAAACCGTATACTTTACACTCAATTTTCTTAAGAATAATTGTGGTTTTACAACAGCAATTACTGCTCCATAAGAGCAGGGATGTCACCTTATTCAAAATCCGCCATTATCTCAATTATTTAATGGTTTAGATAGGGACAGCTTAAGAACCCACGCACTGCTTATGTGCCAGAAAATGTATCGTTGCGACAAGAAAATTTCATTTCAGTGACGATTTTTTAATCCCTAAGTCAATATTACGCCCAACATTTTTCATAATTTTAATCTAGTTATGAAATTCGTGCTTAAAAAGTAATTTATTTCATTTTAAATATATATATATATATATTTGAAAAAAATGTTTTTAAATCAAATATCACATCGAATTTTAAAGAACTAATATTGAATACCTTTTTTTGAGATAGTTTAAATATCGAGATATTTAAATTAAGTGTGTACCAGTTAATGTGTTAAAGGAAAATTAAATGTTCATTTTGTTAACATGAGATTTTTTTCCTCCATATTGCTCAAATAGCAACGGATTTTCGGATCAGAAATCAAATATGTTACGAATCTCGTTATTTCAGCCTCTACAAATTTCGCTCCATAACTGTCTTGCAAAAGACAAGAAACTTTATTTCACTGCGGCGAAAAAAAAAAAAAGTCGATTGCAGTCTTCTTCGGAGGGAGATTATGAAGAGAAGTGGATGACGTCGCGAGGGAATTATCGCGCCGATTATGCCAAGCTTCAGCGCTGCCAAGATGGAAGCTCTTTCAGCAGCTGTCACTCCCAGAGGTGAAGCGGTGTCTAGCGAAACATAACTAACGCTTTGCTAATTATCCCCGTATCGGGAAAATTGCTGGCGAAGGAAGTAGGTTAATTAGTTGTTCAGAGACACGTTTTATTTTTATGTGATTGTGCACGTCGCAGGAACTCGTCGGCGGCTGGCAAGAAAACGCAAGATTCAAACACTTCGAAGATGATAATTAACTTTTAAAGCTGATTTGGGTCACACTAATTAAGAACGTTATATACGTGAAGATGAAGCGTGAATATGAAGAGGGAGAAATCGCAAATCCCATTACGTTCAGGTCAATTGCTGGAAAAAATTTTTTTAAGTGCTGGTTTGGGATTAAAAGGAATTCAAATTTCACTACGAAAATTTTTGGGTCCAGAATCACACGAGCTGTTTGAAGGGCCCGTACCTGTCCTCAACTAATTTTTCCGCAAACATGTTAAAAGCAAATATGAAAAAAAATGCTGGTTAATTTCGTTGACTAAACAAGCCCAAATTTATTTAGTTTCTTATTAATAAAATGTAGTCAAACATATCCGTTGCAAAACATACCTACATACATATTAAAGAGCGCATTACAGATAATAAATATTTTCTCAGTTTAATATCGGGGAAGTCGATTACAACACGTGGAAATGCAAGTAAGCGTGGAATTTTGTGGACAGCACGAAGGCACATATAAAATAAGCGTTGTTTTCCAAACATGGTTCCTTAGTGCTCTCTTGACTTTCAAGATTATGGTAGTTGAATATATTAAGTGCACTTTACAAAAAATAAATATATAAGTTGCATTCTACAAGAAACTATGATATAGCGTTCCGAAAAAAATTGTTTTTTTTTGTGTGTATATACAGTGAATGAAAAAATTCGTTAGTGTTTACAAAAACTTTATGGTGGATGCTTTCCGAGATTTAATTTCGTTGCTAATGGTGCACAGTAAAAAGTAGATCGAATAGTAATGAAACCATGTAGTTCCCACTAACATATTTTTTTATTGAAAAAGTATTTATTAACTGCCAACAAATATTCTGTTGGTAGAAATGCCGTTCATGCTTTCCAGAGTAAATTATTTCGCTCCGACTACAAAAAAAAAAACACATAGTCTAAATATGAGGTAGACCGATCTCGCTGGCTGAGTACAACGTGTCTCTGTGTCCCATAATTGAAAAGCTTTTCTGCCAATACGACTTAAGGAATTGGCATGGATTGGATTTGAGGTTAAAACACTGTTTAGTAAACACGTGCTTTGAGATGTTAGTATTCTTCCTCTAACCTGGTTTTAATGCAGTTTAATTAAATCCAAATTGGTGAAAATTCTTTTATTCATTAATAAGTGCTTGCCTTTTGAAAATTAAGATATAAACGAACTCGTTCATCACTGATGATAATGTGGCTTAGACAGTTGTGTTCCTTTGAGGTAGGCCAATTTTTGGTACATGCGCAGAGAAATACGCAGCCTACCTCACATTTAGTGTATGAAATAAATACTCACGATATATTCTGCACATGCCCGCTGGCGTATTAAAATTGGATGACTTCTGTATGGCCACTGCGTCATATTTGTCCGTGTTCGTTTTATTGCATCAGTTTACGAACTAATTCATGAATAGAGACACCGAAATTTCGTGGACTCATTTGGCAACCAGTTAGATGCCAAAATCCTTTATGTGCTAGAGCCTCAGCTAGTCGCTCATTGGCTGATGCCCAAGTTTTGTCCCATAATAAGTAGCATGGGATTTGGTGCTCCTTTCTTGCAGTTAAGTTATTGGGTCGAATACGTAGAGGGCGTGCCTAACATAGTGTGAGCCAATTGGAAAAGGTGACAAGGAAATGTAAGAATTTATTTCAACCAGAGTGACAGGGTCTACATAAATGATGAGGTCTACATAAATGATTGAGTACAAAAGGTGAATTGAGGTATTGTGAAACACAAGGAAGCAGTTCTACAATACTAACTGAGCTACAGTATTTTAAATGTGTATTTTACACTCAGTGAAAATAATTAAATTTGAAGATACGATGTTATGGTCACTTACTAACAAATTAATGTTTTTCAATTTTGTGAACTACAAGTTTTTAATATAGATATAAGTGACTTTTATGTAGTCAAAGCAGATAAAGGTATTTTTGAAAAAAAAAAAAATGACAAAGCATTGGTTCTCTCAGCGGAAGTGTCGTTACAGTTTTGACGTGAGTGAGTGGTGATGGAACATTCATTCGTTCGCTAATGATATTTCCTTGGACAAAAATTAATAATGAACTGGTGGATGGTGGATTCCTGGGTCGATTTTTGACTGCCATAAATCTGGATGGCTTCAGATGTATATGTTAACTGAGTTATTTCAGTATTTTGTCTCAATAACAAAACTTAGGGTTGACGACCCTTTTCTTTTAGTATTCGCTAGACTCTACTCTCATTCTCGAAAGCTGGATGTCAAAAAGTATGCTCGTGAGAACCCTGTCATTAAAGAGTATCTACCACCACATATTTCTCATAAATTGTGGCCTCGACTTTTATCAATCATGCATCTCTTCAAAACTTTCCATAATTTAAAAATTCGTAAGTGGCAAGTTGATCACAATAATCAGATAAGACCAGTTATACAATACAAAATATCCGAAATATTTGGCAGAGCATTTGCAGGCGCAGATACGGTGGAGAAGGCAGTGAACGGCTTCCAGAAATCCGGTGTCTAACCATTATACAAAAGCCAACATTCTTTATTACGACTTCCCAATCTAAGGCGCTTATAGTGTTCTTGAATGAACTAATAAAGTTGATGTCAATCCTGGAGGTGGTGTGGATGTGAATGACATATGCCCCACGCCAGCACCAAACGTTGCTGCTGCAAGCAATCGTGGACGAAACCGACGATCAGCCATGTTTTTGACAAGCACTCCAAAGAAAGGTGAGGTACAAGATAAAAGAAAATCAGTGAAAATTGTACTGGATACTACTTTGGCTTCATGTCAACGTGATAACAGACATAATCTTGGGGTGGGGGTGGGGAAGGTAAAATAAGTTATTGGTTGTGGAGGGTGAAGATTCTTCTTCAGAACTCGATAACGATCTCGAAGACGCTACTTTAAGAGAAGAGGGCACTGAAAGTGAACATCACTCATCAGATGACGAGGATGCATAGTGAATGTATTGTGAGGTCAAAGAGCTAGATCCAGCACCAGATGTGTAAAAACTGGGCTCACCTCATCTGTGCGGAGAACGTTAGAAAAAAAATTCTTGTACTTCTGTTGCAAATTAAAATAATCAGGACATCTGTATTGGATTATTAACACTTAATTTATGTATTCCACATTATAAAGAGAAAGTAACCAATTTGAATCACTTTTAAATCTCTATAATTGCCACAATTACATTACTATCCATTTGATATTAATTGATGAAAAATTGTATAAAAGTAATGAAATGCTTATTAACGGCGCAAGTAAAAGACTTATTTCTTTATAAAATGCACAGTTGTTGAGGAAAACATTAAAAGTATTCCATACTCGGGCACTCTACTCTATTTGTGTGTTGTAATGTGTGTGTATATATATATATGTGTATGTATATATATATAGCTTTATTCCATATTCAATGGACGAATTTAAATTTAATTTATAAATAAATGTGTATAAATATGTAACATTTGTGCGTATACTTCGCAAACAAATAATATATGTATATATGGCACTTATACATGTATGTTTGTATTCTTGTCTGTGGTCAACGTATGTATCTTATCCAAACCTTAATCTTATTACTGTTGTATCCTCATATGTTTAACTCTGGTTACTACTCTCCAGAAATTCTCAGATTTTTGGAGTAGATTTTGTTTCGCAATATATCGCTTTATGTAATTTCATTAATATTTGATGTTCAGCTTTTTAGAATGAGCGTCCTTTGTAAAAGTGCTCGACTGGATGTGTTATGGGTTTCCTAGGGCCATTTTAACCTTTTCAAGAATATTCCTCCGAAATACGATTTTATTTCAAGTTTTTCCTTTCTTTTTTTAAAATCAAAAGCAAACATTGGAACATTTAGTATTATACTCTTTGAAGCTCCAACAAATTATTTTTATACAAAAATTGTACTAGTACATAAATTACAGAAAAGAAGGTTTGAAAACCAAAATTACCGATCTAAAAATTCATTTCATAAAAACTTTTTTTGATTCTGCATGAAAACAGCATTCCAGAAAATCCAGTATTATTTTCAAGGTTATTACATAAAGTAATTGAAACTTCATTATCTAGTTAAAATAAAACTTAACTCAAAAGTTCCTTTCAGCAGTTTACGAACACGTAGTTTATATTTGCTAATATTCTTAAACTCAACTTGTCAAAAACTCACGAATATTTAAATTACATAGCCACCAATCAGTTCTAATTTCATTTATTTATAAATTATTATGAAAATACGTCAAGTTTTCATACTCCGTTTAATTTAAAAATCTCCTCCATTGAAAAATAGCAACCAAACTGTATAAAATTATTTCACTATAACAAAAAATACTGTAAACAATACATTAAATATGATTGTTTTCTCAGTATAAATATTTTACTATTTAGGACCATAGTTATAAATTGACACAAATTACAAAAAAAATTATTTATTATAAAAGTTTTTAATTTGGAAAAAATAAATCTAGTTTCAATGAAATGAAAGCAACTTTATAATAGAAAAATATATAAACCTAACTGCATTACAAAATTATGCTCGTTTTGAAAATTCCAACTGCTATTTACAAACGAAGTTTCCATATATGATTACCAATATTCAATTATATTAATAAAAAAATAATTTCATAAATTACAATTCTTCATGTTTTACTTTTATATAATATTTTTTTTATAAAATCTTTATCTATGATATTGGGAATTGTAGTACTATATTTTATTCTGCCTCCTTTATCCAAATACGTTTACTCTATAAAATTGATAATAAAATAATTAGCAATTTTTTCACCGAAGTAAGTAAGTAACGTTACATCTGAATATTTTGAGTGGTATTTTGTTTATATGCGTACATTTTCCTCTATATTCATGATTTAGTTACATCTTTAAGCATTCGCTTATATATTTACTATCCATTTCGTATTTAAGGACTAAATGTGATATCGTAGAATTTTTTTTTCTAGGTTTCACTTTTTAAGAGGAAATATAATACCTAAATAATAATATTCGCCTAAGTTAAATCATTATTGTTGCGTTTTGTATTGTTTGCTTTAAAAAAAATTTTACACTTATTTTTTTTATACAATCCATGAACATTTTAATTTACTGTTACGACAATGAAAACAATTCTGATAATTTCTGTATTTAATATGATAGAGCACTTGTTTTGCTATAATTAAAAAGTGGGTTTCTAGTTCCATTACAGTAAAGTGAACCATTCCTAACATAGAACAGTAGTAAGGTTTTCGAATCAGTTACCCACAGAGGAGAGCATTGGGCAATAAGCCTCGAATTGTACAGCGCCGGCAAAAAGTAACCTTCCCTTTGCGTTAGGTACGCAGTTGCGTGTACTGCGACTAAATAGTTTATATATTTAATGTTTCTTATGGTTTTATAATATACATTTCAATACTTAAATCAGTACTGGGTACGTTTGATTTATTTATGTCATTANTTTTCTCAGTATAAATATTTTACTATTTAGGACCATAGTTATAAATTGACACAAATTACAAAAAAAATTATTTATTTTAAAAGTTTTTAACTTTGAAAAAATTTTTCTAGTTTCAATGAAATGAAAGCAACTTTATAATAGAAAAATATATAAACCTAACTGCATTACGAAATTATGCTCGTTTTGAAAATTCCAACTGCTATTTACAAACGAAGTTTCCATACATAATTACCAATATTCAATTATATTAATAAAAAAATAATTTCATAAATAACAATTCTTCATGTTTTACTTTTATATAATATTTTTTTCATAAAATCTTTATCTATGATATTGGGAATTGTAGTACTATATTTTATTCTGCCTCCTTTATCCAAATACGTTTACTCTATAAAATTGATAATAAAATAATTAACAATTTTTTCACCGAAGTAAGCAAGTAACCTTACATCTGAATATTTTGACTGGTATTTTGTTTATATGCGTACATTTTCCTCTATATTCATGATTTATTTACATTTTTAAGCATTCGCTTATATATTTACTATCCATTTCGTATTTAAGGACTAAATGTGATATCGTAGAATTTTTTTTTTTAGGTTTCACTTTTTAAGAGGAAATATAATACCTAAATAATAATATTCGCCTAAGTTATATCATTATTGTTGCGTTTTGTATTGTTTGCTTTAAAAAAATTTTTACACTTATTTTTTTTATACAAGTCATGAACATTTTAATTTACTGTTACGACAATGAAAACAATTCTGATAATTTCTGTATTTAATATGATAGAGCACTTGTTTTGCTATAATTAAAAAGTGGGTTTCTAGTTTCATTACTGTAAAGTGAACCATTCCTAACATAGAACAGTAGTAAGGTTTTCGAATCAGTTACCCACAGAGGAGAGCATTGGGCAATAAGCCTCGAATTGTACAGCGCCGGCAAAAAGTAACCTTCCGTTTGCGTTAGGTACGCAGTTGCGTGTACTGCGACTAAATAGTTTATATATTTAAGGTTTCTTATGGTTTTATAATATACATTTCAATACTTAAATCAGTACTGGGTACGTTTGATTTATTTATGTCATTACAATAGTTTTCATTTTGCTTCCTGTTCCTAAAATTTGGTCTTCTCTACTGCTCATCTCTATGATGTCACCTAAAATATCATTTGAATCTTGATAGAGAAAATATGGATTTATTATTTTAAAAGTTATTTTTAAATCTTCATCATTATGTGGAGAAAGTAGTAAAAAAAATTTTATAGCGTGTTTATATCATTTTAGAAAGGATAATTTAAAACAAAGCCTTTTATACACTAATTGTGAAGAAAATGTTTCTTGCTGTGCGTCTATATAAAATCTGTGCAGTGTACTTTGTATGACGGTTCATTTTTAAATTTATTTTCATGACATTTAATTTTCTTAACATTAGTAGTGGACGGAACAGTATCAATTCATAAAATTTAAATTACTTCATATGTAAGAAAAATGTGGTTTATATTGCTTGTTGTAATTATTAAATTTAGATAAATTTAATGATATAGCAAGGTTTATGTCATTTAAATAATATTAAATTATCAATTTACAAAAAGGTGTTGAACTTATTGTTAATTACCTTACGTGTTTCATGTTTTTGACCTAAATTAAAATTTTGCAAAAATATTTTTTTAAAATTATTTTAATAAAATGTAATTTATATTTTGAATTTACGTTAATTAAAGATTAGTTGAAATATTTTAACAGACACGAATTTTTATGAATAATATTTATATGGATATTATTGATTAAGGTTTTATTTTATAAATTTTTTTTAATTTTCTAAATTTTCAGTAAAGCAGATTTTGAGATAAGAAAATTTATACATTTATTTATGGATACGTATATTTAATATAAAAATTTATTGAGAGAACTTTCGCTTATTCATGTCTCATATGAAGGATATATAAAATTTTTTATAAATTAAAGAAATGATATCGCTTCGAACGAATTAATTACTGATTATTACATACATAATATAAGAGAAACTTCTTTTAATATTACCAATTACATTTTTATTTACTATATTTGTAGTTAAGTAAAGACGTAAAACATTTCGAATTTTTATTAAAAGGCTTTTACTGTAATATATGAAGAAAAAAAATAACCAGACTCTAGAAAATTGCCAAATTATATCATGCACAGAAGAAAGAAAATTTGTTTGTAATGATGAACATAGGCATTTATATTATTTAGCAGACAACAAATGAAATTAAANACAGAAGAAAGAAAATTTGTTTGTAATGATGAACATAGGCATTTATATTATTTAGCAGACAACAAATGAAATTAAAAAAACATTGGAAATTTCAGTGTTTGATTTTGTAACTTGTATAATGTTAAAAAACCTTTTGTGGGTTTCATTTCCTTGAAGGTATAAATATACGTTAAACAAAAAATTAAGTATTATANAATGTTAAAAAACCTTTTGTGGGTTTCATTTCCTTGAAGGTATAAATATACGTTAAACAAAAAATTAAGTATTATAAACATGTTACTTTCGTGAAGGAAATCATTTTGAGCTAAAAACTGAAAATAACATAGTATTAAAAAATGTTTCAACTGAATATTTTAGGGTTAAAGATATATTGTATAACCACAGGCTCAACTTATCCGAGTTTACACATAACTTTGTGAATGACTTTATATATATATAAATATACATAGATAATTATATATACATATATACCAACTCTTTAATGTTCCTGAAAAGGCACGAAAGAGTGCTCTGGAAATCACTTTATATGTAAAATTTCCCAAAATATTTTCGCCCTGATTAAAGTCTGGGAATTATACAGACACAACAAAAATTTAGATAAACACACGTCCGTTTCGGGCTTGATAGCAAACATGGGTCCACGAATTTGAATGGCGCCTTAGAGAGGCGATAAAATTATCACTGTTATCCATTCCATTTAATTCAAATTTTTGTGAAGCCCTGCTTAATTTTACACAAAAAGACGATGCACAGATTCGTGCTCACTCAGTTGTAATGATATTCTGCATGGAAACTATTTCTTACAAGGCGCTACCAACACACGTGTTTTCTCACTGTTTTTATTCATATTTATTTTAACTGATATTATATATATATATATATATATATATATATATATATATAAACCTTGTGTCCGTTTGTTCGGACGCGTGTAACTTCNATATATATATATATATATATATATATATATAAACCTTGTGTCCGTTTGTTCGGACGCGTGTAACTTCCAAAAAAATGAACCGATTTTCATTCTGTTTTTTTTATAAACCTTCCTTTTCTTCCCACGAGTGAGTGCAAACCTTTGTTTTTTATCTGTATTACCTGAAAAGGTACCAAAATCTCCAGAAAGCTCATTTTTACCATGCTTTCGCATCAGGAAGCGCTATAGTAAACAATGCAACGTCAACAATGCAATGTCAACAATGTTAAGTCGCAACCTAGCAACAGATCTATTAATCTATATAAAACAATCTATCGATATATCAATACTTTTCGATATAATTATATATCGATACTTGTAAGTGCGTCAATGGTCGATATATCGATATATCGTTACTAATACATATGTCGATTCTTATCGACAAGCGAGCACGTCACATACAAATATGTGGATGTAACATTACACGAAAATGAAGCGGATTTAATAGGCGGTCTTAAAGATTTAAGCGAACTACAAGGTCCATTTCCTCCACATATATTAAAATTGAAAATAGTACTGCCAGTCATTTTAAATCGTATCATCAATCCACCAAAACTTTGTAACGGCACACGCATTGCAATAAAAAAATGATGGATAATAATATTTATTGCGAGAAAATATCTCAAAAAATTTACTCTTGCGGGTAGGTTTACCGTACGCGGACGTGGAGATCAATGGTGGCGGCGGGCGGAGGCGTCGTTGGTGGGTGGGTGGAAACTTATTTAACAAAAAACCTAAACAATAATTTCGTATTCCATGCGAGAGGAGACGTGGGCACAGCTGATATATCTATCTATATGTATATAAAAGTTGTTTCAGTTAGTTCATACACGTATAACTCCCGAAAAAATCAACCGATTTTCATTCTGTTTTATTATAAACCTTACTTTCGTTCCCGCGAGTGTTTGTACACCCTTATTTTTTATCTGTTTTACCTGCAATGGTAATACAATCTGCAAAAAAGGTCATTTTTATCATGCTTTCGCGTCAGGAAGCGCCTTTTTTGACAGCTTTCTGTTCGAACATTTCATTTTGTTGTTCTCAATGTGCACAGAAATGTAAAGAACCAACATATTTTATGCCACAGCAACGCGTGGCAGGGTACACCAGTTATAAATAAATAAAATACAGGTAAAAATTCAATTAAACGAAAAATATGATACTTTCATGTTAACAGAGGTATAGATCGCTTGCGATATATGGCATGCTTAGAAAATAACTAAATATTTAACACATGGGGTAATTTTTCAAAGTTTTAATTCGAAAAGTGTGAAGAAACCGCGAATAGATTATACGAATGATTGCTGGTACTGGCACGAACATTGATATGCTTGCCATGTAGCAACGAGTCGTACGGATGTCCATGTAGTAGAGTGGAATGGCATTCATGTTTAGAGAATACCAAGGTAGTGTCACTTTACAGAATTTCCAGTTGTAGGCCGCTAATAGAGCAGAAGGGTATCATCGCCTTTAGGTGAAAACGTTTCCAAAATGATGGCGCCCCAAAGAATGTAAATTTGATAGCTTTGGATGAAATTTGAGGTTAAAAAGAGTCTCTCGAACACCAGGTCTTTGGTCAAGGAAGACCTTGGTTCGTCAGGACCAAAGGATTTGGAAGAGATCGTCACGCAGTGCATTTCTACAGCCCGTGTAACAACACCAGACGCATTGCAATGGCAGTGGGTGCAAGCAGAGATGCTATGTAGGTTAGTGAAAACAACCATCTGCACACCTGCCATGAGCAACGGGCGCAGATGCTGGCCGAGGTAGACTGTCCACTGCGGGCAGCTTGCTAAAGCAGCAGTGTGGTCGTTATTCCCTATTATTGGACTATGTCTCGCTCATATATGAGGATGTATTCGCAACGGAAGGTGCTTCAAATTTCACACCGCCCTTACCTGGGCGGATCTCAACTCCACTGTGCTCACGAAGGCTCGTCGTCAGCATCAAGTCGCTCTAAATGTTCAGCGAGGACTTGTGAAAGATCATTTGGCGGGGCCGTTTGTGCAACCAGGGACCCTATTGTTGAACTACTTGCTGTTTTTATATAAAGGCAGCTACTTAGTTACTATCCTTACGAAGAGAAATGGTGTTCTGTGACTCTGAACGTCGCCATTACGGTCTTTCGATTACATCGTGAATGCCTTTAGATAAATACATACCAAGAAGATCCGCGTTGAAAACCGCCTGTTTAGTGGTATGGGATTTAGGAAACTAGGGTGTACGGAATCGTAAGCTACTCGACAGCGCTGCATGCGATGAAGTTAGGAAAGACACGTTGTGGGTAATAAAACCATTCCGTTAATACACTCCCAAGAATTTTCCACGTATCCCCGTTCGTTTTTTAAATTATTTTGTCACATTTCTTACTTTCCGAGATTAATTTTCACGTTGTTTCGTCACTACATGCAATAAACGTTTCATTAAAAATTATGTCTTGTCGCATTTTGCGGTTACTCAATACAAATTACGAACTTAATTTTAAAAAAAATTATACTACTTATATACGGAATAACATGGCGATCACTTTTTTTNCAATACAAATTACGAACTTAATTTTAAAAAAAATTATACTACTTATATACGGAATAACATGGCGATCACTTTTTTTTAATTTGCATTTCTAAGCACTTTTATATGGTTTCATCCGAAACGTGAAAATTATAACGAAAATATACATCAGTATACAACTTTACGGATATATGTGAGGATTTAGTAGCTACACCACCTCAGCAACTTTCANTGAGGATTTAGTAGCTACACCACCTCAGCAACTTTCTACCCCAAGTCCCCAAATATTTAGGGCTTGTACTTGTTAAAATGGTACATTTAGTAATCTAACAAGAAGGCTAAAAGAGGTTTAGAACACGGCTTAAGTGTCTCTATGAAAGACAGAGGAAATAAACTTGCCGACTTATCGAGGTAAATGAAACAAACACGGTCCACAGAGAAAAAAAAAAAAGCATTAAAATGGCACGACGAAGATAATTATTAACTTCTAATATAATTACACACAAATAAACAGTGNCAATACAAATTACGAACTTAATTTTAAAAAAAATTATACTACTTATATACGGAATAACATGGCGATCACTTTTTTTAATTTGCATTTCTAAGCACTTGTATATGGTTTCATCCGAAACGTGAAAATTATAACGAAAATATACATCAGTATACGACTTTACGGATATATGTGAGGATTTAGTAGCTACACCACCTCAGCAACTTTCTACCCCAAGTCCCCAAATATTTAGGGCTTGTACTTGTTAAAATGGTACATTTAGTAATCTAACAAGAAGGCTAAAAGAGGTTTAGAACACGGCTTAAGTGTCTCTATGAAAGACAGAGGAAATAAACTGGCCGACTTATCGAGGTAAATGAAACAAACACGGTCCACAGAGAAAAAAAAAAGCATTAAAATGGCACGACGAAGATAATTATTAACTTCTAATATAATTACACACAAATAAACAGTGTTCGGATAATATTTAAAACCTGTATTTAATTTTTAGCTTGTGATACTCTCTATCGAGTAGTTATAACTTAACCACTATGCAGACGTCGGCATAGTACTACGAGCTTACTGCCGCTATCACGTGATGCTTAAAATGAACAAGGACAATATGAAAACTTATGGAGAATAAAATTTATTTTAAAGAAGCTATTCAGAAATGTATTAAGAAAAAAATAACATTTATAATTGAAAATGTTCTATGCTAACATAATATGTGGCACAGGACAAACTGTACTAACCGGAAGAAAATATAATTCAACAAGCAGATTGTTGACTTGCCCGCTGACTTGCCAAACGCAAACATCACAAAGGCAGCCACAAAGACATGCGTTACATAACACGGCACAAAGACAAATGCGAGTAAGTGACGTTTCAGGAGTAACCATACATATACTAGAAGCGAATGTTTTTAAGCGAGCTGAAGTTACAAGATAGTGCCCCTGCACAGCTTAATGCACTCGCCTGCAGGCAGTTCTTGGACTGCGATTGATCCGCACTGCTCGAAGATGTTTCTTTACGAATCCAACTAGTAACGTGGTGTGTGCATAACGGTGCAACTACGCATTTAATAAGAATGACTTAGGTATTTGGAACCCATCTGTCACATATGTTGATTACATCTGGAGCAGTCCATGCATGGGCCGCCTGCTCGACACGTCTGAACCCTTTCAGACACACTTCAATTTTCGGTTTCATGTGTTGCGGACAAAGGAAATTATGAGGCGTGCTGTACTAAAGTTGGCATGATACTTGATTCTTTGTCATAGCCAATGAGCTTTAGGCTATATGTTCGACTACAGTTGTATGAGCCGATTAGAGCCTAGAACAGGTAAGATCATTGGTCACTGAGTTTCGCAGTGTGATGTTCAGACCAATAATTACCTACATGTGCGTAATATACACAAATTTGTACATAAATATGTACACTAGGTCTGAATGGGTTAAGGGCTCTGCCAACAAAGTCTGCAGCCATGGAGTTTAAATGAGAAATCAATGTCAAATAAATTCCTTCTCAATTCATCAATTATAAATTTAACTGTTCGAAACAAAAAAAAAAAAATTTAGAACGCAACTTTCTCACAAAATAGTATCACGTAAATAAATAAAAAAAATAATTCATATCTGTTTATTTTGGAAAATGTTAATTTTAATATTGCATTTAACGAAAAAATAATATTAAACATAAAAATGGGCTAGATTGCTTACCGCGAGAGTATTCCTTAAGAAATCTCATTTAAAATAATTTTTGTTTAAAATGGCTATCTTCAAATTTGACGGATCGAGAAGGCATTTCTTTAACACTGATTCCCCACTCAAACTCTAAGGTACAGCAACGTCCTTAATTCCGTTGACTTATGCATTTTGAACCCCCTTAAGTCGTTGGTGTACAGTGCCCCTATTTAGACCGTTGATATCCTTCATCAGCTTGTGCAGCACGCATGGAATCACATATTTGCAATGTTGGACTTATTCTTAAAGGCCATGGGATCCATGAACAGAAATTTAAATGTAGGTCCTGCTATTTATGTTGTGAATTTGGAAAACTTCCTCTGGCAACGTTACTTTAATTGTCGTCTCCTACAATGACGCAGCATGTACGCATTATTATTTGTAAGAAGCCACCCGCCTTCGGCACCACCATTCTCGCTATCAAACCCGAAATATGCATATGCTTATGTACTTTCATGTTTCTTTTTTTTATGTAATACCTACGTCGTAAGACGTGTAAGTTAGTTATGGAACATCTTAGTAGTGTTTTGTAAGCTGGAACTTTCAAGATTCTTACTTCGAATGGAGCCTATAAAATACCCGACTCGATCCTGTTTGAGTTTTCATCATTGCTGCGGTTTTTTTAGTCTTAGTAATACATGGACGTAGCTGTGTAACAGGGTGATTGTATTCTGTTTTGGGACTCCGACGGGTGAAAGTTTGCCTGTAAGGCAAGAAGTGAGACCTCTTTCCCTTGTCAGCAACATCTCTCTTTCAGATCTGCTCAATTGAATGCAGCTATTTTTATTTGTATGGTTTTCTTAATTAAATACGCGCACCAATGGAATGACGAAAATGAAATTTCCTCGTCACATAATGCATAACTTTCGGTTTTCTAGATATCACACAACACAAAGACGCCGGTGAGATTTCTAACACTCTAAAAAGAAAAAAACAAACTTATTTACTTTTATGTTTTACTGTGGGATTTTAGTCAGCGATACGATAATAAGGGGAGAGGTGGGTAGTCCCAGACAGTTGATAGACCTTGGACACGTCATGGGTTACACACATCTCGCTAGAAGGCAGGGCTGTCCAACACTGGCCTTTCAGGATCTCCATATACCAGGCAGTTTTATTGTAGACGAATGAGATTCGTTCAAGGGCGTGGGTTTTTTCACGTTATTTTTGTAAGGATTTCTACGACGCATTGATATCTGGGCACGACTCACGGCACAGGGGGGTAAGTGGAAGTAAACTCAGTGTACACGAAATCCTATTTGCAATATGGATTTAAAGGTAGGATAAAGGAATGTGCATATTAATTATGTCACATCCATTATATGTATTCATTATGTCAAAATAATTAATTACATATTACCCCGGATATTTAGGAAGAATATTACGAATTTATGTTTAGAAGGTAGGTGCTCATCATTAATTTTCCGGAGTCGTATTTTACGTGTGGAAATTTAAAGGAAAATGCATCAACAGTGTCTCCTGGGGTGAAGGATAATTGTAAATTGTAGTGGAGCACGGCTTGATTAGTCAAATAAGTGTAAGAGATGCAAAATAAAATTTTAATATCTCAGAAAGTTTTGTTCAGGATAAAATACAGAGAATAGAAGTCGCAGGATTGGTTTCATCTCCATGTCACGATATCGCCAGCAATGTGTTTTCCTGCAAATGTAATCATCATTTGAACCTTGGAATTTTTTCTTGACTATATTTTTTATTTATATCACTTAAGAATTTACCAAAGCTCTTAGTGGAAGCTCTGCCATATCTTCTGTAAGGCCTAGGTATGACCCGAATGAAGTCGAAAACACGAAAGCTTCAAGCAATATTTCTTCTTCTACAGGGCGACAGTCTCACAGTTCATCCTCTGCTAAGGCAACAGAAACACACATTCCATTTTCAGACACCTCTGCAGTTCCTGTAAAATCGCTCAGAAAAACAAATTCTCTGTTTCCAGAATACTGCCAACCCTCAACATCAAATCATGTAGGAGGAGTTTTAAAACTGCGTCACCTCTTCCAGATGCAAGCAGCAGAAGAAGAACATTCCGAACAACGAAAGTTCAGAGAAGGTAAATCCTAACGTCAAGCCCCCATAACGAATCANTCTGCAGTTCCTGTAAAATCGCTCAGAAAAACAAATTCTCTGTTTCCAGAATACTGCCAACCCTCAACATCAAATCACGTAGGAGGAGTTTTAAAACTGCGTCACCTCTTCCAGATGCAAGCAGCAGAAGAAGAACATTCCGAACAACGAAAGTTCAGAGAAGGTAAATCCTAACGTCAAGCCCCCATTACGAATCGGTGGCAATGAAGATACGACAGAAAACCAAATTCTGCAACAAAGAAAATCCAGCGTCAGATCATTGTATGTGGGAAAGTCTTAATTGAAGCAGTGCCAGAAACAACTGCAAAAGAAAAATTCTTTACTGACCAAGAAGACAAACTATTTGCCTTAGAGCTTTAGAAGAAATCTATATTCAGTGTTGCACATGTAAGGGTTGGGAACATGAATAACGTTCTATAGTTGCACCAGATGGTGTATCCTTTTACGGCGATATCCAACGAATATCATTACAGTGCAAAAACTTTACTGATGATAATATTTAAAAAAATTACGAAATTGTGCGCTTTTGTATTAGCAATTTATACATATATTTAGATTCAAGGTAAATACTAGCGGATTGTTTGCCATATAAATATAGTAAATGTTGAGATCCATTCAACTATGATTTAGCGTCAGCAGCTACCCAACTCTCTCCAAAATTTCGTGTTCTATAAATCCACATTTTGTTTCTTAATACATGGTTGAAATTAAAGTATTTGTTCAATTAATACGGATGTTGCTGATTTGCCTTCTAAATTTATGATGAGCGCATTCAAAAAATAACCTGTTTATTCTTATGCAACTAGCGCTGTTGGGAATTTCTTGTACTTTTTCCNAGCGCATTCAAAAAATAACCTGTTTATTCTTATGCAACTAGCGCTGTTGGGAATTTCTTGTACTTTTTCCGCTGTAGAATTATTAAATGCTGTTTTTTTTTCGAATTACTTACTTAATAGTCAAATAATTTAAATAAATATTGCAAAACGTGCTAAAAGAGTTTGTTTAATTTGAGCTGGGATACAAGTGTTCTCTGTTTGATTTTTGCTGAGCGGAGTAGTGACAGATTGAGTTATTGTTTTCGACATTTGTCACTGCAGGAGAATTTTTAAATTTTTCGTAAAGCATGAATGTGACATATAAACACACACACACGAACTATCAAAATAGAATGTACCCCTACTTAAAACATATGCAAATAAAATGTGAGAAATTACGCAATATAATGTAGTTAGTATTCACTAAATAAAACGTTAAACCTAGTAATAGTGCAGACAAACAACGTCGAACATACAAAAAGTTACATACAGGTACATGTATAAAACTTTGCGCAACACAGCGAAGAGAACACATACAAGCACAGTATGCTTCCTACGACATATAAGTACCGATATTTGTGGGACTAAGCACTGCCCTGTCTTTAACACCTTTCCTGTTGAATAAAAACCACCATAATATTCAAAAATCGACAATTTCTTAAAGACTGTATGCTTTTTCCTTTACTTTTTTGAAGATAATTTGTTGTATAGTTACAGTTATATAAGACATATTTTGAAAATAACAATTTTTTTTNCCTTTACTTTTTTGAAGATAATTTGTTGTATAGTTACAGTTATATAAGACATATTTTGAAAATAACAATTTTTTTTCAAATATTCAACTGTTTCACACAAGCATATTTCGACATGACCAAAATACTGTTCTTCTAGTGATAGATTTTTTAAAATTTTAAACACGAATGAATTACTTTTTGTTATAAGAATTATTCCACACATATTTTTGTGTGCATATCNTTTTTTAAAATTTTAAACACGAATGAATTACTTTTTGTTATAAGAATTATTCCACACATATTTTTGTGTGCATATCTAAGAACACAAAAATTAGCAGATATTGATGTTTGCAAATATTATTCTTAGGAAGGCAAGAGCAAAAGTAATGAAGGACATGAGTAAAATCGAATGACAACATTCGTTCATAGAGTTGCAAATTAATTCATGTTACATCAACTGCAAATTTTAAAGGATGTTTAGATCAACAATAAAAACATACATACCGCATGTAGTTTAAAGCAAATATTAAGGTTCGTCATTAAAGTATTTTGATAGAAAGATATAAAATAATACGCCTGATCTAAGAATGCGATGAAAAGTAAAGCAAATAAATAATTTCCTGTTATAATTATTAAAGGTACGAAATAACTTCGTTTTACATTTATTATTATCTGTGATAAAATTTAATCATGAAGACAATGAGGAAATGAAATATATGACTTAGTTTTTAGGTATGATGTTTCCGTACGAAATATTGGCAAATTGCAATTTATCTAAGTATGATATAAACAGAAACTAAATAATTTCTGAGGAAATTTTTTTACGTTTTCAAAATAAATAAATTCTAAAGAATGTATGATGTCTTTAAGAATTTGTGAAAGAAAATCCAAACCGTTAGGTTATATAAAACTGTTGTTTTACTTAATTACGAATAACTGAAAGAAGATATTGTGGAACCATTGAAAAATTCAGAAATATTTTCACAACAATCTTTTTCTATAAGACGGAATTCTTGCAAGATAAGAGCATCTTCTTGGCGGCGATTTGACTCAAACGTTGTAAAAAAAAAAAANCTATAAGACGGAATTCTTGCAAGATAAGAGCATCTTCTTGGCGGCGATTTGACTCAAACGTTGTAAAAAAAAAAAATTTTATATAACGCATTGCACAAGTTTGAAAATCTATGAAAAATATGTCTTACGCTCTGGCGAACCTAGTAACTAAGAAACTTAAAATTTAAAATATAATTTCCCCATCAATATTAATTTGCGTTAGGTACGTGGCATAATACTCTCTAGAATAATTTTCTTTCATGAACATTTTGATACTTCTNCTATAAGACGGAATTCTTGCAAGATAAGAGCATCTTCTTGGCGGCGATTTGACTCAAACGTTGTAAAAAAAAAAAAATTTTATATAACGCATTGCACAAGTTTGAAAATCTATGAAAAATATGTCTTACGCTCTGGCGAACCTAGTAACTAAGAAACTTAAAATTTAAAATATAATTTCCCCATAAATATTAATTTGCGTTAGGTACGTGGCATAATACTCTCTAGAATAATTTTCTTTCATGAACATTTTGATACTTCTNAAATATTAATTTGCGTTAGGTACGTGGCATAATACTCTCTAGAATAATTTTCTTTCATGAACATTTTGATACTTCTGAAAGAAAATGTCTGTCACAATAACAGTCTAAGATTGCGATACAGTCGGTTTCTGGGTGAGACTACATATTAAGGTTTTTCTTGTTACATATAGTATGCTACAGACTCATGTCGTCTATTGATTATTTTATTGAGAGACATGCTAAGAAGTTAGAAAGCGAACAGAGAATTGCTTGCATGGAGTTATAATGCGTCTTGCGTCGGGTTATTAATGAAATGAATGGAGTTAAACATTTCCGAAGGAGAATTATAAGAGATATAAAACACCATAAGCATATTCACACATTTTTTCATGAATTGGGTTATTATAATAAGTTAATCCTGTACAACTCTTGCAAATGAAATGCGAAAAGAGAAAATAATTAATGGTTTAGATAATTTGTAAAATTGAATACTATCCTGGCATTTCACGAATTAATGTTTCATTGCAAGAATTAAATTTGATAGATAATATATTTTGCACGACAAATTAAATGAAGATTAAAACATAAATGCACAGCATGTTGCGCTAAAACCACACAGGTGGCAATGTCCTCTAATAGATTAATATAAAGTAATGTAATTATTATTATTTTATCAAGTACCCACCTACATGGAGTGAAGGAACACTACATGTTGAAAGTGAACAGTCACGCAAATATTTCACTTTTGTAGCCCATTTTAGTGTTAAAATTCAGAGATACGAGTCTTAATAAGATTTACTTGCATTGATATAAATTAGCCGAATCCCTAATGTGCAAGAAAGGAATAAATATTATTGAAATGGTAATTGTCATAATTAAAGTTAGAATGAAAATGTAGTAATTTAGTCAAAATAAGTGTTGAACGGGACATTGTTCATTGACTGTATCGTAAACAAAACTGAGAAAATGAATTACAACGATTGGAGACAGTATATAAAACAAAGAATACTATGTATAAACCCAAAATAATTATTATTGACAAAATCTCTATCTAAGAGAGATCTGAAAAACTTTTGTTCTGCATTTTAATAAATAACAAAGAAAAACCAAAATGTTAAAATATAAAAAAATATATAAAATGCGAAAAGTATTCGGAGCAAAATTACAATACTTGTAACTAATTTCCTTTTTTATAAATATTCGTTTATTTACTTTGTAATTTTACATTAAGTTTTTATTTTGATAGTTTTAATATTTTCGGACGTTTTTCAACTACCAGATTACTGAAACAAATATTTCGCTTAAACCTTTTTTACGCGAAAGAGTTTGTGTGTGTTGTTATGATTTTGATTGTTTGTTGATATTTATCCTTAACGGGCATATAGAGGAGTAACAAATTATTGATATGGGTTATGTAATGAGCACTATATAAAAGAGGTTTATTTAACATTAAGATGGCACAAGTCAACGGCCGGACACACTCATCTTCAGTGTTCTTCTCGTTCCAATGGCCGGACGACAAAAGACACCGCCCACGGATTACACTGTCCTACATCGGCTGCGTTGTTCCCGTTTACTGGCCGGTGGAGGGGGTTTCTGTGGTTTGCGATTTCATAACTAATTTCAGCNTTTGAAACATTAATAATTTTTTTTTATTTCGTTGTTTAGTTCTTTGTTGGTACTTCATTGTAGCCACCATCGCCAACAGAAGGAGTTTTGTCGAATTCCAGATGTATGTGTAGTAATTTTTCGGGAACGTCCAAGAACAAATGGACCTATCGGATCCATGGGCGACCACAACCGAACGTTCAGATTCCAGCAAGCATTATTACTTCTCTTTCTTTTCAGTACACATGCTTCTCACAGCCGGAGGCGGGCATTGGTGGTCGAACGTCAGTTGAAGTTTGTCAGTTGTCCAGCCTGCAGGTTATCGGTCATGGCGGAGTATGTTGGGAGAAGTCGTGGAGCCATATATATATATATATACATCGCAGAGCTGCGGACAGACCCTATCGTCGCTCGAGGTTTGTTTGACTTCATCGATCCGAACTCTAGCCGCGAAACTTTTGGAACACGAGTCCGTTATTACTGCGACACGGGCAGGACTTATATCCTGGATTGCAACTCATTGGTTAAGGCCCCTAAGAGTTATTTCGACAAACTTTACAGGCGTTAAAAGTATATTTCTAGCGTAGTAAAGTGAGCTCTGAGGTATACTTTGTATTTGCTCGTCTGTGAGCAGGATGGAAATTTTTTATCCAGAATCTGGCATATGGCTGGAGTGAACGACCGTTTCATTGGTTCTCATAGTGTAATGTAACAAATCGAGAAACTCTCTTATCCCATCACGAAAATGTACTCAAAACGTACATCATTCACGCCGCAATCTACCAAGGCGGCAGCCACAGTGTTAAAATGGGGAATCAATGTTAGAGAATGCATACATTTTAAATATAACCATTTCAATCAAAAACTTGACGGTTCTTAAAGAATACTGGCATTTTACGAAATCTTGGCAAATTTTGTTTGTAATATTTTTTCTCTAAAATTAAACATCAAAGCTTACATTTTAAGAAGAAAAGAAATGAGTAAATATTTTTAACATTAATTCGTAGCGTCAAAGTATTCTCTGAGAATGATACGTTGAATATTTATTGTTTAATTTATTAATTTTCAAAACTTATGGAAAGAGCAAAAATTTACTTAATACTCATATCCCATTTATTTTTCAATTTAGAGAAAAAAATTGAAAGTAGATAATAATGACAACTGCACGTGAGCACTACACGTACTGATTTAATTCAGGGCTAGGTTTTACAAATTAGGTATACATTTTGATCATAAAAAGTGATGCGGCCGTGATTTAGAAATTCCGTATTAGGGAAATTCATAATTTGATTAAATTACGCTAAATGAAAAAAAAAAAAAACAGAATTCTAAATATGTCGCGTGTTTACTTGGCATGCGGANATGCGGCCGTGATTTAGAAATTCCGTATTAGGGAAATTCATAATTTGATTAAATTACGCTAAATGAAAAAAAAAAAACAGAATTCTAAATATGTCGCGTGTTTACTTGGCATGCGGATTAAATTTTCAGCCGTCTTTAAAAATGAAATCACCCGACCAGATTATTCAAATTCGCATTGAGATTTAGGTTTATGGGAATGGGCACGATAGCTCACAGTTTTTCCACCGAGAAGAAGGAAATGGACAAATTTATTGTTTGTACACATATGTATATCAAAAATGCAACACAGTGAATTTACCATTCTTAATTAAATTTAATTTTTTATTTAAACTACTTTAAGTATTAAACTGTGGATTACTATTTCAGAACAATACAAAAAACATTACTTGCAAAAAAAATGTGTATGCTGAAAAGCTTCCACGAGCTGCAATTGACTCTGCCACACCGTGGAATCGAATCGAACAGGCCTTGGATCTGTTCCTGGGGAATCGCCAGCCAGGCTATTTCCATTCGAGTCAACAGTTCGTCGGTATTGGCTGCTGGGTGAGAATGACAGGCTAGTTTCTAAGGAATCATATTCCAGATAGCTTAAATATGTTGGAGACATATTCTGTAGGTTGGGCATGCAGGCGAGGGTAGATTCGGTAAATGTCTTGCTTCGAAGACGGCCTGAACATTTCTGGCCACATGTGGTCGGGCATCCTCTTGTTTGAACATGGCTCCAGGAGTGTGCTGAGGACGGCATACGACTTCAGCCTCCACAATTTCTTTGATCTAGTGATTGCTGTTGAGAATGCCTACAACTCGTAGCAACCGAGATCGCCTGTGATAACCAGTTTTTCCCCAAACGATCACTCCCATCGTTCGAAGAGCATGATAATTGACAATGCATTCTGAATATGGTGCTCTCTTCGATACCATCGAGTGACTTTGTGGTCATCACTCTAATCCAAGTTGAAACGTGACTCGTCCGAAAACATGACATGTTGCCACTTGACACGCCAGTGGGTTTGTTCGTGAGCCCATCGTTGCCGGAGGCTTTGACAGCTCGGGCTCAAGGCAATTCTCGGCAAAGGAATGCATGCACCCGGCCGCGGAATCAGCCAATGCGAGACCTGTTGCAGTTGTCCAACATTATGCAAACACTTGAGACGAATTGGAACGGTCCACGTCAGTCCCGTGCGGATTAGGTTTCCGTCATCCCGTGGTGTCGTCACATTTCGTCGTCCAGCTCGGGGTTTTTCGACTCGTCCTGTTGTCTTCAGTCCACTGCTCCCACACTCGCCAAACTGTCGTCTCACTACGCCCCATGTAAGCAACAGTTTCGCGAAATAAACATTTTCATTCACCGAAGTCGATCACACGGCTATTTTCAAACACCGTAACGTGCTTTGAAGGCGTTGTGACTCCAATATCAACGTTCACAACTCACTGACGATGAACACCTGCACTTGTCTTAGTCATAAATATACTTGTATTCACACGCTTTTACACGTAACTTCAGAGGTGCTCCTGCGTGTAGGCATGTGCAACCGTTCTCAAATTCAAAACATTTGCGCAGCATACCCTGATTTCCATTATCTTCGAGTTTTGTTTCATTTGCATGTTTGTTTCATGGCGAAGCATTTTTCACTAATATGAGTTTATATTATTGTCCGTTCATCCAAATGCTGGAGGACGGGGTAAAAATATTACTTTTAAAAATACACCCTTCTCTAATTTCATTAGGTAATTGGTAATAGGATATGTAGAGAAGGAAGCAACAGCGAAGAAGAAGCTAATAAGAAACCGTATGCTAAGGTGATGAAAAGCTCTTTATTAGAGATCAGGGCAAAGCGCTTTATCAGAGCGAAGTCACGACTTCTGAGAAAAGTTTGTTACGTGGAAAAGGAACCCCATGGATGCAGATAAAAAAGGGCTGCAATTAATTGAGATAAGTGTGGTAAGAATCTAAAATACGCGTTAAGAAAACTAATATACTGCATCTTTCCTAACCCTCATATGTGTGGTAATAAGGAAGGTATGACTTGGGAGAAGTTTTGAAATTGTAAACAGAATTTAAACGNCCTAACCCTCATATGTGTGGTAATAAGGAAGGTATGACTTGGGAGAAGTTTTGAAATTGTAAACAGAATTTAAACGGAACCGCTGCAAGTTGCAGCCCACGAGCGGAGTATATTAATATCCCTAATCTAATTATATTCAATGATCTTGCAGNGGAACCGCTGCAAGTTGCAGCCCACGAGCGGAGTATATTAATATCCCTAATCTAATTATATTCAATGATCTTGCAGATAAGTTGGCAAAGTTCACTTCAGTGAGCTGAAATTTCTACAGAATATTAGTATAAGCAAGAGAAATATTAACTTTATGGAACATAATTTGTTTATCTTAAGAGCCCCTGCTTAAAGAAGTTTGTAATGAAGTACGTAAGCAAAAAGTAGTTTATTAATGTAAAATAAACTGAAGTAAATAAAATATCAGAAGAGATTGTGCATCGCTGAATTCTTGGTGTGCACAGAAAACATGGAGGTTTTAATGCGGACGTGATTTTCGTTCAAATCTATTCTATGCAATTTAAATATTAATAGTGTTAAACAAAGCAAGGTGATTAAGAATGTCCGGATTTTCTTATTGATAATTTTGGTATGTGGCCTTATGTCATACAAACCTACTGTACCATTCGTACGCTTCCCTGCAATTAAAAAAAGCAAGAGTAAACATATCAACGACTACATACATAACGCTTAAAGTTAAAATACAATATATAAGTCTATGTGAAGTGTTCACAAGAAGTCCAGGTCCGTCATTTATAAGCAAACAAGATGTTAGGTGCAGCAACATAACTGACCAAATTCCACGGTTTAATCAAAACAGCAGATAAAATTTCAATAAAAAAATGTTTTTGAATTATTATTTGGTGGCGATACGGTAAGTAATTGCTCAAGGTAAAATTTGAAACACCCTACAGATACGTTTGAGTTGTAAATAAAAAGCATGAACAATTTACATTCATAAATAAAACGCAGTGAACTTTGACTGATAACAAATTATAATTCGGAAGGTTAGCGTGGAATTCAAAGTAATTGAAAAAAATGCATAACCGAAATGCAACAAAACTAACATGGAACTTAAGAGTTCACACGCATTTTCAATTAAAATATTTTATAAGTTCATAAATTTTTTTTAGAATTTTTAAGTGATGTAAGTTGAGCCATGCTCTTCACACAAGCTATTTCGGTATAATAGACTAACGTTTTTTTAACGCCTGTTGAAGGAAGGTTTTAGGAAATTTTGTAATTGCCGCCTAAAATGTTGTTTATTAATATTACATATCACCTAATATGCTAATATCACGTTATTAAATACTGTCAGGGTATTTAATTTAAAGAGAGTATACATACAAATGCCATAAGAACACATAACTTTGAAGATAAGTAAAGATAATGGAACGTATAAGAAATAAAACAGAACCAAAACTGTTTCATTTATGAACAATAGGTTTCTCATCGCACACCCATGGTTGTAGGCACAATGAAGACTGTTAGAGTAGGTAAACCATATGATGGGTTGTAATAACCTTCTAAATATTATTTACATAGATACTAACACCCTACAAACAGATAGTTTCGCTAACAGAGTACATTTAACAATATTTTTTTGTTCCCACAATTAGGATTGCAATAACCTAACATCGTNGATAGTTTCGCTAACAGAGTACATTTAACAATATTTTTTTGTTCCCACAATTAGGATTGCAATAACCTAACATCGTATTCTGTTCTTGCTGCCCTCAAACCCGATTAAAGAACTGTTCAGTACTAGAAACAGAACATTCGGTTGAGCTATTACAATTCTGGTTATTTTGTGAAAAATCCAAATATTGTCGAATTTGTTCTGTTGGAGGTACTTTCTGTTTTGTAGTAGGAATGCAGTGCTCTACTGTAGCAACAGTATGTAGAATAGCAAATACAATCACAGACAGGAATACAACAAAATGTTATGTTGGTATTACAATATTTATATGGTATCAGTAGTTAGAAATTACCGATTTCGCAACACCTGGCATCCTGGCGATGACGAGGGGACGAGACGCAACAATTTGGATGACGTCATTTCCCCCTTTTTCTCTTTATTCCCCTACGGCGGCCATTTTTCCAGAAAGCACGGGTAGAAACTGCCAAACTTACCAGAAAATTTCCCTTTTTTCCCTCAAAATTTTTCGAATTTCCTTCAAAAAATATGTCTATAGATATTGCCCCTGACAAAGAAAATGATCGCAGGGACATTTGTGCCCTATCCGAACTTATAAACGTGGTTGGTCGTGATTCCCGAACCGTTTAAGATACAGTCATTAAATTCATATCATAGACAACACCCCCTTCAACGAAAATTATTGCAGGGCCATTTATGCCCTATGCCCTATGCTTACTTATAAGAATAGTTGGCTGTAATTTCCGAGCCACATGTGCGTGTAGTCTGAAATAACATATACATACAAATCGGCCTGCACGCACTCATCAATACCCACCACCACCACCACCCTTGTCTACCAACTCGATCGCCATTAGCGATAGCTAGCCTCATTTAACTGACCAATTGCATCAAGACTGGATAAATAAATGTGAAAACGTATACGTAAATATATGTCAGCATAGATAACTTATAACAAACGGCCATATGCAAAAAGCAAGATATACACCAATGTGATACATGCACGATGCGCATAGTCGTTGTTACTCTAAAACACTTACATGATAATATAAATGATCATCAGCCCTACACAAGGGTTGAAATCTCGATTCATTGCTAACATTGGTAAACCGTAACACTTTCGTAGGAGTAAGCTCGCAAAAATTAAATGCAACGGATGTTGCACAACTCAGCCCTAGCTGCAATAAGTTTGACAAATGTTTTTTGTTGTTGCCTGCTGTTAATAACAATTTATTTACATCATGTTCGGAAATATTGTTTTCGTAAGTTGACAATAAAAAATAAAATAAAGTCAGAAACCTAGAGAAAACATAATAAATTCTGTAATAAATTACCTACTAATATAAAGAAATAGCTGAAAGACAATTTTAAGTAGCCATTTCAGACCGTGGCAATTTTCTGCTGAGCATTATTTTCCTTACTGGTTTCTTCCTTTGCCCCTTTTTAAAATTTCCTATTCGGTATTTTAGTCTTAAGTGGAAAGAAATGTATTTGAGCCACTATACTCTGCAAGTTGTTGCCACTGGTCATGAAGAATAAGATGTTTTGAGATTACAGAAGCAAAACTGGTTTACTAAAGGCGGATTTTTAACAAAAAAAGTTAATATATAAAAATTTTCATTTTGTCTTCACCCAATACAGGTCACATTCGGAGGGAATGAAGCATTAACTTGTATAAAAAAGACATAATAAATATGAATGTCATATAATAATATAAAACACTGACACGTATGACACCTGTCCACAGTTAACCTTCAAAATATAGCGTATAATCCTCTAACAGCCATCTTAGTTCTTATATCATACGTATAAGAACACATCCCTCAATAACGGTAGTGTTCGGGAGAAAACATAAAAAACACCCAATCATTTTGAAATTTTGATTAATACACCTCAGATAAAACCAATAATGCTACCGCGTAAAAAAATCCATCGAAGTTAAGGTTGGCAACCGCATATATTACCATGAGACATTTATGACGTCAACGACAGGTTTTGCATTGACGGAAGATATTAACTTCCATCACTGAAATACTCAGCACAAAATGCCTTGATACTTATTCTTATGAAAGACAAATACATATATATATATATATTATGTCAGTCATAAAATTTGATTCAGTAATTGTGTCGTTCATACGCAATAATATATATAATGNCGTATTCTTATGAAAGACAAATACATATATATATATATTATGTCAGTCATAAAATTTGATTCAGTAATTGTGTCGTTCATACGCAATAATATATATAATGAGAAACACATCAAAACCTGAAAAGTACGTCTTTACGGTTTTCAAATTCTGTGAACGTACAGATTTAAAGTAATCTATATTTCAATATATCATAATCATATAACATGATTTACAGTAGACTCAGCATTTGTATGATAATGATGACACCTTTAATTTACAATTTGAGTTTTGACGTCAGAAAAAATGTGGTGTATGACTTGCCTTTTTAAACGAATTTGTGGGTGGATATATGTCGTTTTATGGACAATACAAGAAAGGAGTCGTTATTTACTTGTGAGACTGTATATAATATTACGTGGCTAATTAAATAGACAAAAGAGGTAAAGACAGAGAGAGAGAGAGAAAGAGAGCTAGGCAAACCAGGGTATACAGGTCGAAGCCGCGAGTGATCTGCTGCCTCAAAACTCCAACAAGTAATGCATGCAGAGTACACTCACAGTGGCAGAGTCGGAAGCTTCAGTTCCCTGATGACACGTCTAGACGATGCACCAAACAGCATATTTCGATTTTTTGAACAGAAAAATGTTCGCGATCGTAATTCCCACAGGTTTCGTCCACACGTTGTTAAATGCAGACAGCGTATGATTTTGGCCTCCGGAGATCTGATGAAGGCTGCCGGACTTCTACTTGTCTGACGAGTATACGAAGTAAGTGATGAAGCGCGCAATGAAATTGCAATATGTGTACTTCAGTTTGAATAAAAAAATATGTTCTTTGAAGTATGCACACGAGATGGAGATTGGGAATGAAAATTTTGTACGTTTATTTTTGACATGTGCAATAGAGGTGATCCGGACACAATAACAGATAACCAAAACTTTGTGACACGAGATTCAAGAATCCTTTTATTTTCCTCCTGGAAAAACCAGAATCCTGTCAGTAAAATAGTAGTCTATAAATCAAACACGCGAGTGGCTTCACATTCATAATTTTCAGGTAATTTTTAAGGAATAACTTTCTCTCTCCGTGTATCATTAGTATTTTATGTGACTGCGGTGAGTAAATTTGCAGGACCGGAAATATATTTTTGCTTGATTTTCCAGAATACGTACCATTGTTTTAAAATTAATTTTTTCTTTAAATCTGCCGAGTAATTTATTATAATTTCGAATTTAAGTGTTTCTTTTTTTTATTCGTGTAAAAGGTAGGTTCGCGGGTATTAACATTTTATGTTTCCAAAAAAATCAAGTTTCCGCTCGCACGTAAAGCAGTCTTCTTTCTTAATGCAGTATATGTAACGCAATGTGATGCAAAATAAAATTTAGATTATCTGTATTTTACGTGCACTCCGTATAATTGTTGATCCGCCCCAAATCGCTGTACGTAGAATGCGGGTATTTCTCGCTGGACTCAAAAAGTTTTGTAAATATTTCAATTTTAAAAGTAATAACTTTTATGAATTGGTGTGTAGCTTAAAGCGGGGATTCAATTCTAGTTTCTCTTTGGGTGGACGTTCGTAATCTCTCATATCAGAGTAGGCGAACTGGACCTCATTTTCTGAGCTGGGAAAATAATATTTACAGCATATTTAATTTTGTATTTACGTTTTCAAAATTATGAAAATATTAAAAAGATTCGATGGTTATAAACTCTCCCACATAGAGCTTAGTTTTATACAAATAACACATTTATTCGTACATTTATTCGTACATTTATTCCCTGTGCGGCTCTCACTTACTTGATTTCACCCAATTTGAATAAGTTTTTAGCTGCACTTTATAGAACTCGTTAAGTCGCTTGGCACCGTACCTCTCATAGGAAGGTTGTGAGAAATTCTCCGTATATACCGTAAGAACACATTGGAGTTGAGGGTGGTTTTCTCATAGTCTTCATTACCCTTGCCATTAAAAGTGCTGATGAAATTAAGTATTACGAATCTGCCCCAGCCTCCCGCCCAGTACTCTGAAATTATTCTTACCAAGGATGTATAAAATAATTAAAGACTGGTCTTACTATCATTGCTAAAGGGATTACTCTCAGATGCATTATTGTAATATTCTCTTGGTAGGAACAGGTATTTGATTAAGCAACTAGACTTAATTCTAGTGTGTACTTCAGTACGATGCATTTACTTCTAGTCGAATTAATCATGACTTACTACTTATGTTTACGGTATGACAGAAATGATTTAAGCCACTTTCTTCTGCTAAAGCTTCATGTAACGTTATGTCACTCACACACTCACACACACACGCACACTTAATAGTTCCTTTTTCCCACGTAGTGTGTCCACGTCTCATGAGTGTCATGTTGTGATTAGTATAATTCTGTGATCCAGAGCTGCTAAATTTGACTGGGTGCTTCAATATAAGCACATGTGCAGTCACGTTTTATAACGTTTTCCATTTGTTGAAGCACGACCCATTCATTTACAGATAAAATTTTTAACGCTGTTTCTTGATGCAGAATACGCTGGGATGGAGCGCAGAAAGACGGCATCCATTTTAACTTATTTCACGTGGAGTTCTGCGAAATGACGAGAATGCCCCAACTTTCTTAAGCCCCAATGTATGCCCACCTGCGAAGCACTGAACTGATGCACAGGGGTTTCAACGTTGAGCATAAATCCGCGGTTCTGTACAGAACCTACCAGTTCACTGGTCCTTGTGTTTTCAAAGTCGTTCAGATTCTTCGCAACACAAGGACCAGTATTTTAATATCGGGAAAGCCAGGGACGTTCCATTTTTAGATGTAAATAAAAGTTACTTGTTCCTGTAGGGTGCTCGGTTAATGGCCTGCCTGCATAAAATCAGTTACTCTAATAAGCCAAATAAATTAAATACAGGTTTCCTGCAGTTTAAGTGCAATCGAGAAAATCCTACTTTCTATCTCATTTCCTACATATTTTGTAGTCTTCCGCCGTATGTCATACCAGCATTTCATTGATGCGCATAACTTTATTTATGCTTTGATAAAGCAAATTTGCGAAACTGGTAGACATATAAATAACCTACTGATATTTAATTATAATCCATTCACAATTAATTAATACTTTTCTGAAGCCCTGCTAAAGTTCTACTTCCAGTATATAAAATTTCACCAAAGGACAAAGCACCGTCTTCATGCGCACTCGGTAGTAATAGTATTTTGCATAATAACTATTTGTTACTAGGCACTACTATCACACATGTTTTATCACTGTTTATATTCATATTTAGTTTAAATAATATATTATAATGACTAAATAAAATACGGGTAAAATTTCAATTTAACGAAAAAAATTATTCTTTCGTGTTAAAAACGATATAAAACGCTTGTGATACATGACACAATTAGTAAATAATTGAAGACGTCATACATGGGGTTATTTTTCAAAGGTTTGTTTCAAAATGTTTAATAAAACCATGAATAGACTACACTATTACTTCCATGTGCTTACCACACTCATACCCAATGCACGCAATGGTTTAGACAACGCATCAGAAGGATACTTTTGGCCGTTACTGTAGGCTGCGTTTCTCAAAGTTCAATGAATAACACTGTTGGTAACTAATACGTAAACAGTGTTACCAATAGAAGCTACGAGCGGTTCGTTTTACTGTAACAAAAAAAAATTCTAGAGCCTGTTGGATGTGGTAACGAAACACGAGCTCTGTCGGCCTAAGTACTGTGCCTATCAAAAATTCTCTCATTTGAAAAAACATGTTACCTTAAATTAAAATGGATCTTAAAGGTTTGATACAAATAGCTACTCTATGAAATTTATTGTTGACAAATTTAAACGTTAGAGTTACATTAAGTTAACATATTTAAATATTTTCTCCAGCGTCATTGCCAAATGTGTTATTTAAAATCTGCAACGTTAAAATATACGTACAAACACGGAACAGTTAACGGAAATGTACAATTAGTACAGTGAAACGCGAACTGCAATGACAAAAAAACGCGGAGTTTAGCTCCGTAAATACAAAATACGGATTCTGTCAGTATTGCCTATAGCTTTGTGGTTTTGGGAACGAACAATGCCGAGACTACACGAAGCTTTCTGCGTCACTTCGTTTCTGTGGNGCCTATAGCTTTGTGGTTTTGGGAACGAACAATGCCGAGACTACACGAAGCTTTCTGCGTCACTTCGTTTCTGTGGCGATTATGATATCCAAGCCATTGAAGCATATTCGTTCATCATTTAAAACGTTGCAGTAGAAAGTTTAACCGTCCTAAATCTGAAAAAAAAACGCAAACATTACTAGAAAAGAGAAAAGTTACGTATTTTGCATTTATAGAAATAACACAAAAAATTGCATTGAATACTTATAAGAATTATCAACACTTAAATTACTCAAATTATAAAATAAACTGGTAAAGTTACGTAATTACATTTATAGAAATCATAGTTAGTATTTATACAACAAATTGTCACGGAAATCAGTGGTTAGGTTCATAGATCCTTAAGTTTTGTTTCGTGTTTAAAGTTAACTTAAAAAAAAACCTTCACTTTTTTAAACTATAATTTTTAAGCATATAGAAACACACGCATAACTAAAATAAAAAGTGATATTAGTGATTTCTTTTTTAAACCGGAAGTAAAAAAATCTCCCATATTTACGAAGAAGTTCCTTTATACAAAAACCAATGTATCCGTAATCTTATAGAGAGTTCTTGATAATTCTCAAAAGCAATTTACCTATAAAACCATAAGTTTTTTTCTAACAGGGTTCCATGTTAATGGAAAGATAAAAATTTTTTTTTTCTTCAAAGTTTGATTTTAAATTCGTTCAATTATCTGTGACCCATATCCGTATTTATTGGTGGAAGGGGTGTAATATATTTGAAGCAGTCAAGGTTTACTTACAGGATTCACGTCCTACGGTTGTGCTAAGAAGCCAGGAACGAAGCGTCGTGAATACAGTGGTCACGAACCACTTGTCAAACTTCTCGGCGCTTACGCTAACAAGATTAAAAAAGGTCAGGCTAATGCTACAAGCTGAACATGAAAATCTACGTAAATAGGGAACTGCGTAATTCGTTGCATTATACGGGGTCAGGATATACTTCAAGCACATGTACGTATATACTGACTTCGTCATTGTATTGCACCTAGTTACATACCAGGTAACTCTGAAGACAGCAACAAGCGACAGGTGGTGGGATGATCTTGTCACGTGTAACCAAGTTAGAAAATGGCTGCGTAGTAAAGCGGAAGCCAATAAATTAATACAATCAGCTGAATTGCATAACTGATTTTGAAGTGTAACTTTCTAACTGATAATGAAGCAAATATTACATATCCGCAGTGATGGGTAATTAAACATAGTATATGGAATAGCTAAAATACAACTTAATATCCAAGAATATTTAATGAAAAAACACTAACGCGTCCAATAAACAGTCGCGAATATAAATATATTAAACAGATAAATTTTAAAATTTACTATGAAAAAAAAAATTAATACACTCAAAAGTTAATATTCTCATTAGTTTTCTCCTTCCATATTATAATTTATTGAAAATACTTAAAACCATAAAATAGAATATTTCTCCAAATAAATAGATAAATTCAATGGAGGCGAAAAATATTCACNGCCTATAGCTTTGTGGTTTTGGGAACGAACAATGCCGAGACTACACGAAGCTTTCTGCGTCACTTCGTTTCTGTGGTGATTATGATATCCAAGCCATTGAAGCATATTCGTTCATAATTTAAAACGTTGCAGTAGAGAGTTTAACCGTTCTAAATCTGAAAAAAAAAACGCAAACATTACTAGAAAAGAGAAAAGTTACGTATTTTGCATTTATAGAAATAACACAAAAAATTGCATTGAATACTTATAAGAATTATCAACACTTAAATTACTCAAATTATAAAATAAACTGGTAAAGTTACGTAATTACATTTATAGAAATCATAGTT
This sequence comes from Clitarchus hookeri, assembly GCA_002778355.1. NCBI lineage: Eukaryota > Metazoa > Arthropoda > Insecta > Phasmatodea > Phasmatidae > Clitarchus > Clitarchus hookeri. Next base: position 139,122 of record NQII01001987.1, on the reverse strand, counting down.
GGTATTTATAGAACACATTGTCACGGAAATCAGTGGTTAGGTTCATAGATCCTTAAGTTTTGTTTCGTGTTTAAAGTCAACTTAAAAAAAAAACTTCACTTTTTTAAACTATAATTTTTAAGCATATAGAAACACACGCATAACTAAAATAAAAAGTTATATTAGTGATTTCTTTTTTAAACCGGAAGTAAAAAAAAACTCCCATATTTACGAAGAAGTACCTTTATACAAAAACCAATGTATCCGTAATCTTATAGAGAGTTCTTGATAATTCTCAAAAGCAATTTACCTATAAAACCATAAGTTTTTTTCTAACAGGGTTCCTTGTTAATGGAAAGATAAAATTTTTTTTTTTCTTCAAAGTTTGATTTTAAATTCGTTCAATTATCTGTGACCCATATCCGTATTTATTGGTGGAAGGGGTGTAATATATTTGAAGCAGTCAAGGTTTACTTACAGGATTCACGTCCTACGGTTGTGCTAAGAAGCCAGGAACGAAGCGTCGTGAATACAGTGGTCACGAACCACTTGTCGAACTTCTCGGCGCTTACGCTAACAAGATTAAAAAAGGTCAGGCTAATGCTACAAGCTGAACATGAAAATCTACGTAAATAGGGAACTGCGTAATTCGTTGCATTATACGGGGTCAGGATACACTTCAAGCACATGTACGTATATACTGACTTCGTCATTGTATTACACCTAGTTACATACCAGGTAACTCTGAAGACAGCAACAAGCGACAGGTGGTGGGATGATCTTGTCACGTGTAACCAAGTTAGAAAATGGCTGCATTGTAAAGCGGAAGCCAATAAATTAATACAATCAGCTGAATTGCATAACTGATTTTGAAGTGTAACTTTCTAACTGATAATGAAGCAAATATTACATATCCGCAGTGATGGGTAATTAAACATAGTATATGGAATAGCTAAAATACAACTTAATATCCAAGAATATTTAATGAAAAAACACTAACGCGTCCAATAAACAGTCGCGAATATAAATATATTAAACAGATAAATTTAAAAATTTACTATGAAAAAAATAATTAATACACTCAAAAGTTAATATTCTCATTAGTTTTCTCCTTCCATATTATAATTTATGCAAAATACTTAAAACCATAAAATAGAATATTTCTCCAAATAAATAGATAAATTCAATGGAGGCGAAAAATATTCACNGAAAATACTTAAAACCATAAAATAGAATATTTCTCCAAATAAATAGATAAATTCAATGGAGGCGAAAAATATTCACCACTTCTTTGGACTTGATACTAACTTTATGAGACAATTTCTCGGCAATTTTAATCCAACTGATGGTTGTTTCATTGGGACTTTACAGAACTGACCTATGTGTAACACATTCTATTTGTGTTTTCTCGCGAATGTGTTTTTATTCCCTTCCAATATTATTGTTTTCCAATAATGTCGTACGTGATACATTGTTCGGTAACGTCAGTTTCAAAACATTTCCCGATAACCGAAACAACTAGTTTTGTATAAATATTTCCGCACTTTGTTAGCAGCGCATTCCCAGACAGAACGAATACGGAAAAACCTGACGCACATCGCTTTCGGTTCGAAACACGTCAAAGGCAAATAACTGCATCTGGTCTGGGGGCATAGAACACGCAGCGACCGAGTTTCTGACGCTCTGAGTAAAAAATGTACGTGTTTTATAACTTTTTCTCTGCAACTTCAATTCCTTTACAAAAATAACACCAGGTTTACACTGGAGTGCCAAAATCTGATATAGGCGTGCGTATGCAAATAACAGAGGTATGGAACCAATCAGAGTAACGCTATGCGGTCTGCAGCGCCCATATATGACAACAAACGTCTGGCAAAGTTGCTAGATTCCTTACTGCTGCTACAATTGCAGCTTATCTAGATTTAAGTAAGTTTGAATGTGGTGTTATAGTCGTCGCACGAAAGATGGGACATAGCATCTCTGAGGTAGCGATACAATTTCGATTTTTGCGTACGACCATTTCACGAGTGTACCGTGAATATCGGGAATCCAGTAAAACATCAAATCTTTGACATCGCTGAGGCCGGAAACGTATCGTGAACGAACGGGAGAAAAGACGACTGACGAGAATCATTAAACGTGACAGACGTGCAACCCTTTCTCAAATTGGCGCAGATTTCAATGCTGGGGCATCAACAAGTTCCAGCTTCGAACTATTTAACGGAACATCATAAATATGGGCTTTCGGAGCCGAAGGCAAACTCGTGCACCGTTGTTGACTGCACAACACAAAGCTTTACGTTTCGCCTAGGCCCTTCAACACCACCATTGGACTGTTGATGACTGGAGATACGTTGCCTGGTCTGACGAGTCTCATTTCTTATTGTATCGGGTGGACGGGTGTGTACGGGTATGGAGACATCCTCATGAATCCATATACCCTACATTTCAACAGGGGACTCTTAAAGCTGGTGGAGGCTCTGTCATGGCATGGGGTGTTTGCAGTTGGCGTGAAATGGGACCCCTGATACGTCTAGATATGAGTCTGAAAGATGACAGATACGTAAGCATCCTGTCCGATTACCTGCACCCATTCATGTCCTTTGTGCATTCCGACGGACGTGGACCATTCCAGCAGGACAATGCGACACCCCACACGTGGAGAGTTGCTACCGAGCGGCTCCAAGAACATTCTTCTGACTTTAGACACTTCCTTGGCCACCTAAATCACCAGACATGATCATAATTGAGCATATATGGGATGCCTTGCAACGTGCTGATAATAAGAGATATTCACCGCCTCGAACTCCTATGGATTTGTGGATTGCCCTGCAGGATTCATGGTGTGAATTGCCTCCTGCATACTTTCAGACATTAGTCGAGTCCATGCCACGTCGTCTTGCGGCACTTCAGCGTGCTCGCGGGGGCCCTACACGATATTAGTAGGTGTACCAGTTTTTTTTTTGGCTCTTCAGTGTAATATTCTGTCTCTTGCATAGAGAAGTGAAAGACAGATTTCATTTCAAAGATCNGTTTTTTTTTGGCTCTTCAGTGTAATATTCTGTCTCTTGCATAGAGAAGTGAAAGACAGATTTCATTTCAAAGATCAAGTACAGCTATTTTGGTAAAAGTTGTACCAATAAGGGTATATTTGTACTATATATTTTCATTGAAAAATAAAGCCTTAACATCTCTCCTACCACTACTACACTGATATGCCGGTTTTCGCAAATTAATGTTTATAAATTATGCAACGGAGAAATTATTTCAGGCAATCAGATAGGATTGCGTGTATTTGAAGCTATATAGAAAAATAATTGGGCGTTTGCTAGCGCGTGTAGCCATTATGCTGTTTTCGGTTCCGTTTGCAGCCACTAATACAAACACTAAACCTTGTAAAGGAAACGGGTGATGTGAGAATTTCAGGGCACGAGGCGAAAGACTCGGGGGTATTCGCGATACGTGACTACCTACACAATTTGATGGCAAAGGTATTGAAAATATTGGGAATACCACCCCCGCCCCAGTGTGTTCGAAGAGTTATTGAATAAGAGAGAACGTTATCGAGATGCAGAGACGACGGAGGGTGTTATTCGATATCGTGCCACTATCACATGTAACAATGACACTATTACGTGAACAATTTTGACAGGGATGGGACTGTGTGCGAGTTCAGTTTAGAGATACGAGCTGCTCTTGACAACAAGGAGTGCCCGAGGGAAGGGGGGAGATCCCCAAGAAAACCCGCATCACCAACGGCATCGTCCGACACGGTTCCCACTTTCAAAAATAAAAATCCGGTAGTGTCCCGAATGGGGATTGACTTCCGGTTCGCCTTGGTGGGAGGCAAGCAAGCTAATCGCTCAACAACCACGGCCCCGTGAAGAAAAGAAGGAAACAAACCACAACGGATGAAGGAATTGTGTTTACTGTTTTGCAGTAATTTACATGTTCACCCGGCAAGTCGGATTCCATATGGCAAGCTGCGTGCAAATCAGGTGCCAGTAAATCAAGTGCCCATCACATTTTATGGCAAGTAAAGTGGATGTCCTTCATTACTTCACGCTACGAATGAAGATGACATTGATAGGCGTGTCGAATTTTTTTAGGTGAGTTGTAAACATATGCAACATCAACGAAGATTTGACTGACGCGAATGTTAGATCCGACGAGGCAGGCTTTAAATGGAACGAGAATGTCAACGTCCACAACTGGGTGCACTGGGACGATGGAAATCACCGCATTGTTGCAGGATAAGCAGTTGGTCTTCCTGGGTTAATACTGCGGGACTGTATGTCTGCCATGTGAATTGTGGGGCCGTTCTTCTATGACGGAACGGTGGCAGGTGAAAGTCACCAAACCATTTTGCAGAAAACCATTGTGCAAGCTCTACCCGTATGGCGATTGCTTTTTCCCAGCAGGACGGCACGCCGCCACATTTTCATCGAGACGCACGGTCGCTCCTGGACGAAACAATTGTTGAAAGGTAGACAGGCCTACATATAGTGTTGAATACCCACACAGATCTTCATATTTGACGCCGCTAGATTTTTTATCTGTTTGAAACTCTGAAGGTCGCTCTGTGCGATTGTGACTGCCTGTGGTTCCACTCTCACGAAAACCGTAGCTACTGTATGTCGTAATGTTCTACAGCGTTGCAGCCAATTTCCTGCCTCGCTTTGCGGCCTTTTTGAAAATTTGTTAATGCGATATTTACATTCACACACATAACATGGTCCTGATATCTTCAAACACAAGATGTTCCTTCATATTGTTTAAAAATATTTATCATTTGTCCCCGTTCAAATAGTATCAACATTTATTTCAAACATCCGGTATATTTCATGGTCAATATATTTATCTACAAGGAAGAAATTAGTGCACACTGATTCTCTCAGCACTCATTAGAAATTAAATTATGAAGCAGTACAAAGTTGCCTTGATTGAAGCAAAGTAAACCGAAATAACTGTTAATGCAGTGACAGACAATAAAAGAATTGGTAAAATTTGTTGACATAATGGCTACTTTGCGCGGATCTCATTCTTTGACTGAGCAGTTTGTAGTATTTAAGACTTTTAAGAACAATATATATATATATCAATGCATGCATGAAACGAAGCACAACCTATTTTTTTTTCTTGTAATATAAATAAACAAAATTATATTTAAAATATATATAATTAGCACCTTCAACTACGATTGGGAAGTGAAGTAGAACCTATTGCATTACAAGTTAACCAATTAAAAAAAATTATGTTTAAAATTTCTGCATTATTGGTAGCTTTCGTGGCGAAAGTAGGCATTTTTAATTTTTGCGGAGAATATAGTTGTCAAAAGTATCTGCATGAGATTTATCCAATCAGATAACAAAATGGGTGATCAAAACATACAGACATAACCTGACTTACAGTTACTTTATGTTTTGAATTGCCACTCCACTGAAAGATTCTGGTATGCTTTACGAGTTATAAACTGACCGGAACAATTTATGAAATACACGAGTAAATGTTTCAGTGGGGTTCTGAGATCCAGCCTCATATACATCACACTCACTTGTACAAGTTTTTAAAGTTAAGCTTGAGTTTATTCCAACGTGTAAGCTGAGTAGTTTCTCGGAAATTATTTCCCGGATTCGGAAATACACGAAAACATTTTCCCAGATATAATTTTTTCTTCTATCCTTTGTATGCACGCGCATGGTAGAGTGCTGATCGGTCACGTTTGCGTGATGATTCATTCGCTTGATCTACGCTGCACGCAACATAAATCATCGTCCAAAGAGGGAACTCCCTCATGAGTGGAGGTGTTTTTTTCTTTCTGCTGAGACTATATTCCTTCGTCTCGTAAACAGCTCCTGTCAGTAAAAATAATAGCAATAATCATTTTTAATTTGTCCAGGTGTGTTTGCCAGGCGTCATACCGGTAGCATTACGTGCCGACAAAAAAATTGGTTTATTGCAACGCGTGAAGCAATGTAATCATGTGTGACTAAAAGGGTTAATGTTGGTGCAACTGCCTTCATATACAGCAGTGTATTTTCTCCTTTATGTTTATAGCTTTATCATATTAAATTAAGTACTTTCGTATTTCTTGCTTTTTTTTNAGCAGTGTATTTTCTCCTTTATGTTTATAGCTTTATCATATTAAATTAAGTACTTTCGTATTTCTTGCTTTTTTTTTCTTCTGTTTCTAATACAATTCCAACCCTTGTTAAAATTAACTGTGCAATCTCTATCTTATAAGCTGTACTGAAAATTCAATCTAGCTACTCTCCAAAATTTCGTGAAAAGCAACAAGTTATTATNAGCAGTGTATTTTCTCCTTTATGTTTATAGCTTTATCATATTAAATTAAGTACTTTCGTATTTCTTGCTTTTTTTTCTTCTGTTTCTAATACAATTCCAACCCTTGTTAAAATTAACTGTGCAACCTCTATCTTATAAGCTGTACTGAAAATTCAATCTAGCTACTCTCCAAAATTTCGTGAAAAGCAACAAGTTATTATTCCTCCATTTCTGTGATTAATATTCGTTTACATAGAAGCTAGTTTCAGTAGACGTTAAAAGGCCCATCTGTTATTCCCTTACTCGGTTCTAATGTAGTTATTAGTAAGGGCATCTGACTTAAATAGTTGCCGAACACGCCGAACGCTTACTTTCAAAATGACGATCATTTAAATTTAGTGTCATATGTTATTTCTCGGAAATAATTAATCCGAATTAAACCAAATTGTTTATGTTTGCAGCGCGTCGTATAAGCATACGATTAAGAGATGTATAAAGTTGTTATTCCGACATTTTGAAAGATAGCGCTAAGTGAAAAAATAAAGTCGTTGCGATATATATCGAAAACGACTCAACCAATTTTCGCCCAATTTTATACGTTATTAATGCTATGATTGGCCAAGAAAACGTATGAAATTAAAAATTATTTGTCACTTATTTTATAAATGGCAGCCATACAAATATTCTAGGTTCATTTGGTATATCTACCATATCTTTAGACCAATTTCGAAAACTCTTTTCATTTTGAAGATCTGCAAGCGGTATCGCTTTACGCAAACTTCGTGCAGACGTTTTAGTTTTTGGGTGCTTTGTTCCAAGTAAACATTTATATTTCCTATCCTTATGTTATAAAACATTTGAAAAAATTTATATAATATAACTATTAATATAATTAGCGAAAGTAAACTGCTTACCATTTATAGTTACGGTTCGTAACTGCAAAATGAAAAATGTAATCTTGCAGCTTTGGATTATCTTTTGATGACAAATGTTTTCAAATTTTTAATTGAAAAAATTAATTATCTCAAATTTTTTTGNCAGCTTTGGATTATCTTTTGATGACAAATGTTTTCAAATTTTTAATTGAAAAAATTAATTATCTCAAATTTTTTTGCCATTGGACATATCTTTCAGTTATATTCTTGTTTTTAGAAATTCGGTGACTTTAAGTACACTCTTAACTTGTATCAGTGAGAATTGACCAAAATCAGTGAAAACAGTGAGAATTTAGAAACTGATAATCATTGCCAGATAACTAATTAATACAGTGGTTGAATATCCCTGATTTATTTGTTATTTCGCACTGAATGTCAGGAATGTCACAGCTATAAATTACTTTTTCCCATTTAATTTGCTGGATTCGTCGCTCGGCATTAGATTATCATCTGACATTCATTGAACGGTATTTCACTTATTTAATTCACTGATTCGTATTTAGAGTGTATATTAGCCGAAGCAAACTTTCTGAATTTAAATTCATCACATCAGCAAGTTTCTTGGATTTCATTCGTTTAGCCTTGTCGGAACAGTTGCAAATATCGATGGTGCTAATACGATCAATCTCCATTAAAATACCAATCAAGTCTACTTTGATTAAGTCATTAGTTCCACTGATTGATTAAGTCATTAGTACCACTGATGAAAATTTTATAGCGAAGATGGTTTAAGCTAGCGAAGTTGTGCATTTCGTTAGCAGACAGTAATTTGATATTTTAAATAAGTATATACTTATTCCCTCAGTTATTTGATAATAGAAATAGGTTTATATTTATGAAAATTATGCCCCGCTCTTTTTGATGCCACTTTAAGTAATTATTTTGCCAATTCGTCTATGCCGTTCCGGAAAATGCATTCGATGTACTCATTGAGGTACAAACACCGATCACTTCAAATTCACTCCCGAAATTAGTGAAAGTGTTAAAATTTTCTAGTTATCGATTCTTAAAAAATGCCCTTATTGTTGCCCTTATTTTAAAAACGCCAATGCGGTATTGCAAATAGCTTCTTTAGTTAGAAAAAAATAAATTTTACTGTAGTTTTAAGTTACTTTGCATAATAACTTAGGCTATCGTATACTCGAAGATGTCACATTATTTTCATTATTCCTCATTTACAGTTTATATTTACTATATATTGTTTTTTGGTTGTTGAACAAAATTTACTATTANTATTTTCATTATTCCTCATTTACAGTTTATATTTACTATATATTGTTTTTTGGTTGTTGAACAAAATTTACTATTAGATCCATTATTTCAATACATCATGCGGCTATAATGGGTTGTGCATTATGTGGAGTATTGTAAAACAAAAATACATATTTCCTGTCCCTGACGCTCTTCGTATTCCTTGTACGTAAACTTCACATTCCGGAAAACACAGCTTCGTCTAGAAAAACGTTATTATTTTTCCTCGTCTTGGGAATATGAGCCTCGTCCTCAGATTCTGTCTTCGCTTCTAGGGAAGCTTTNAGTGAAAGTGTTAAAATTTTCTAGTTATCGATTCTTAAAAAATGCCCTTATTGTTGCCCTTATTTTAAAAACGCCAATGCGGTATTGCAAATAGCTTCTTTAGTTAGAAAAAAATAAATTTTACTGTAGTTTTAAGTTACTTTGCATAATAACTTAGGCTATCGTATACTCGAAGATGTCACATTATTTTCATTATTCCTCATTTACAGTTTATATTTACTATATATTGTTTTTTGGTTGTTGAACAAAATTTACTATTACATCCATTATTTCAAGACATCATGCGGCTATAATGGGTTGTGCATTATGTGGAGTATTGTAAAACAAAAATACATATTTCCTGTCCCTGACGCTCTTCGTATTCCTTGTACGTAAACTTCACATTCCGGAAAACACAGCTTCGTCTAGAAATACGTTATTATTTTTCCTCGTCTTGGGAATATGAGCCTCGTCCTCAGATTCTGTCTTCGCTTCTAGGGAAGCTTGATTATAATTCACTTCATCAAAACCATTAGATATTTAAATATTTTCCCACGCTCTAAACATGAACAAGTTATAAAACCTCTTTTCCAATCAATGAGTTGCTTTCAATCATTTTATCTGGAAATTCAGTGATATTGCGCCCGTTTTTCTTCATTTAATGAATACCTGACTTGTCCAGTGACCATGTCACTCAACTGTACTACTGATCGCCTCAGCAGTATAGTTTTTCGACTGCTTTGTCAGTGATCGCACGTTATTAGTTTTGCAAGTATATATTTTCATAAACAGGTAACAGCTTAAGCAACACATAAACTAATATATACAATGATATAATTTTTTTAAATGTCGTTTTCGTCTTTAATATAATAATATCATTTTACGAGGTAACATAAACATTTATATTTACATTTTGTTTTCGCGTAATCATCACAGCACTCGATTTTGAAGTTTGGAACTGCAAGGAATGTGAAGTGAGTGCGTTTATACGTGTTATTTGTATTAAAATTCCTAATATTTCTAGGTAGACAAAAAATTTAAAGAAATTGCATAAAATTAAAAGTTCAGATGTTGTTTAAGTTCTAATTATTTGACGAAGTCATTGAACCTGTTTTCTGATCTACAGCAGCTACCTTATCATCCTGTAGGGGCGGAGACGTAAAAGTTTATGATCCTGGGCCTAATTAGGAGTTAAAGTATATTTTATTGATAAGCGGGTGACTCAAGTGGGTCGCGTTTCTGATAACCCATTTATTTATTAGTTACTTATATGAGCTACTACACTAGACATGTGTGTTGCCATGTGCCTCGGATAGGGGAATGTTTAGGCGTTTGTGCTTATATCGTGATATACCTATATTTTTTTTATGTCCCTTCATTATCTGTCATATTGGAAATACCTGTTATTTCAAGATATATTTGTGCTTTTGTAAAAAAATACGTACACGTTTTATAGCTTGTTAAATTAAAAATTAAAAATATTTTAGGTTATGCCAACCATATAATAGGTTGTAGAATTTTATTACTTATAAGAATATTTTGTGAGACGAACAATTTTATATTGTTAGTTCACATATGATACTCAGAACAAGAACTATATTTTACATGTCCCAACAGACTCTTTCTAAATTTGTACTAATATATACTATAAGCTTGCTTTTATACTTGTATTTTATGCAGAATATAAGTGTATCTCATTAAACGGACTAAGATATTTCCACCGCGTATTGGAACATGCCAAAGCTTTAATTTCATTTAGATCAAAGAAGTCCAGAAAACGATTTTTTTAAAAACAAATAGTCAAAACATNATAAGTGTATCTCATTAAACGGACTAAGATATTTCCACCGCGTATTGGAACATGCCAAAGCTTTAACTTCATTTAGATCAAAGAAGCCCAGAAAACGATTTTTTTAAAAACAAGTAGTCAAAACTATATAATGTTAGCGCCGAAGAAAACTGATGTTCACAAAAATTTTAAAGAAATTCGATCGTACTCAAAACTAGTGTAAACTAAAATAACGTTAGCATTGCATAACAAAATTCGTAAAAAGAACCTGAAAAGAGTTTATTTAGAACATAAAGAAAAAAAACAGTTTAACGTGATATAACCTGCTTAAATTTATTTTAAATGCATTTATATTAAATCTACTAAAATTATAATGTAAGTACATAAAGAATTAGACTAAAATGTTTATAAATTTCTATTGAATACTTATACGGATTATTTGTTTGTCGACAGAGAGAATATTTTAAAAAAAACCTAGTCTACCAAAGTTTTATATTCAAAATGCACTGTGAATTATTTAAGNAGTGTATCTCATTAAACGGACTAAGATATTTCCACCGCGTATTGGAACATGCCAAAGCTTTAACTTCATTTAGATCAAAGAAGCCCAGAAAACGATTTTTTTAAAAACAAGTAGTCAAAACTATATAATGTTAGCGCCGAAGAAAACTGATGTTCACAAAAATTTTAAAGAAATTCGATCGTACTCAAAACTAGTGTAAACTAAAATAACGTTAGCATTGCATAACAAAATTCGTAAAAAGAACCTGAAAAGAGTTTATTTAGAACATAAAGAAAAAAAACAGTTTAACGTGATATAACCTGCTTAAATTTATTTTAAATGCATTTATATTAAATCTACTAAAATTATAATGTAAGTACATAAAGAATTAGACTAAAATGTTAATACATTTCTATTGAATACTTATACGGATTATTTGTTTGTCGACAGAGAGAATATTTTAAAAAAAACCTACTCTACCAAAGTTTTATATTCAAAATGCACTGTGAATTATTTAATTTATTCCCACTCTCAAACAGTCACAAGTCATTCATAATTTCGTGTGACCTTCGTTAAGAACCAGAGAGATATGGANGTTATTCCCACTCTCAAACAGTCACAAGTCATTCATAATTTCGTGTGACCTTCGTTAAGAACCAGAGAGATATGGACTTCTGTTACAACATTTTTAATTTTCCTGAAGCGGTAAGACTGCACCATGCACAAATATTAATTTATAACGTTCTTATTTTCTAAACTTATCGATAACTACACGACATGTCTCTCCCAAGAAATTATGAAAATTAATATCTTTTAAACCGCAAAAAAGTGAAACGTGAAAAAATTCAATATTATGATTGGCTGTAATCAGACATTTAAAACAGAAAAAAANAAACCGCAAAAAAGTGAAACGTGAAAAAATTCAATATTATGATTGGCTGTAATCAGACATTTAAAACAGAAAAAAAAGGTTTCCATATGCACATCAAATAGACAATAGAACGAATTCGTCGATATCGTTTAATCAGAATATAACCNGAAAAAAAGGTTTCCATATGCACATCAAATAGACAATAGAACGAATTCGTCGATATCGTTTAATCAGAATATAACCCATGTCAATATTGACCTTTACCAAAATTCAAATTTTTTTCTAACATTTCTCCTTGGATCATGAGTAAAAAAACCTATAATTAAGCTCTATAAAATTCCACCAGACTAGAGTTTACTATGTTTACTCGATCAGAGGGCATAACGTTACACCCGTAAGAAAACATTGTAACTACGTTTTTGGTTGTCTGTAAAAATAAACTTAGATAAGTTGTATCTCCCCGAATATTTAAAAACAATATGCAAGCATATAAAGAATGCCCCGTAACTCGAATATAAAGTTGCAAACGGCGAAAAACTTTTACATCCACTTTTTATTTTTAGTATAANAAGAATGCCCCGTAACTCGAATATAAAGTTGCAAACGGCGAAAAACTTTTACATCCACTTTTTATTTTTAGTATAAACTTATCTTTAAATTTGTTTATAAAATATGTATATGCATCAAAAGTATAAATAACACTTTTGCTTAAAAAAGCAAAAAATTGCCTTCGAAACCTACATAAAATAGTTTTTTTTTGTCTGTCCTGAAAAACCAGTTTTTAGAGTTACGACGTTTTCTCATGATGGTAACGATTTGCTTAGCAACCTCTGTCAATGACGGAGTTAATTTTTTCTTTGAGCGTGCTTATGCGGCGTTATGTATACACCATAGTGCTGGTTACATGTTGCTGGTTTAGACTTCTCCAAGACGTGTCTGATGAGTGGAATTCGAATGACGTACGTGAATCCAATATAAACGTCCATGGCATCTAACGTGATACCGAAACCGTATCCGATTATCTAACACCGTTTCCAAGTTATTAGCCATACATTTGGTGAAGATAATTATGGAAAATTCCGTACGACGTGAGATGAAAGGGTCTGTAGACAAAAGTGATTTGGCCTGTCCTTGAGGACGCGAAGCCAATAACGAACCGAATAACGCAACAATGTTTAATCCTGCCGGAAGGTAAAGTAGGATCTCACTGTGACAGCATCCATTACAAAGATGAATCCTACTTTGATGCTAACAGGTTTGTGGTGTCCAGCCCCACACCGGAAAATACAAATGGTTTTCTCAAAGTTCGTACAGCACCCTAAAATTGAAACCGTTTAAACTGCTTCAAATCAGCGAATTCGACTGCAGATCTGTTGAAACAGCTTCACTTGAATAAGTAACATTCTACTGACCATTTCAGTTGCTGGTATTCACTGACTGAACAGTGATTTTTTACTCATTCCTATTGCATTTCATTGGCCTGATGGTAAAACTCCGGAGAATTCCACAGACTTGCCATTAGATAACAGCTCATCAACAGAAGATCCAGTAAAATAATTACACTGAGTGAAATTGCTGGTTAAAATTTAGGGCGTNAAGAATGCCCCGTAACTCGAATATAAAGTTGCAAACGGCGAAAAACTTTTACATCCACTTTTTATTTTTAGTATAACCTTATCTTTAAATTTGTTTATAAAATAGGTATATGCATCAAAAGTATAAATAACACTTTTGCTTAAAAAAGCAAAAAATTGCCTTCGAAACCTACATAAAATAGTTTTTTTTTGTCTGTCCTGAAAAACCAGTTTTTAGAGTTAAGACGTTTTCTCATGATGGTAACGATTTGCTTAGGAACCTCTGTCAAAGACGGAGTTAATTTTTTCTTTGAGCGTGCTTATGCGGCGTTATGTATACACCATAGTGCTTGTTACATGTTGCTGGTTTAGACTTCTCCAAGACGTGTCTGATGAGTGGAATTCGAATGACGTACGTAAATCCAATATAAACGTCCATGGCATCTAACGTGATACCGAAACCGTATCCGATTATCTAACACCGTTTTCAAGTTATTAGCCATACATTTTGTGAAGATAATTATGGAAAATTCCGTACGACGTGAGATGAAAGGGTCTGTAGACAAAAGTGATTTGGCCTGTCCTTGAGGACGCGAAGCCAATAACGAACCGAATAACGCAACAATGTTTAATCCTGCCGGAAGGTAAAGTAGGATCTCACTGTGACAGCATCCATTACAAAGATGAATCCTACTTTGATGCTAACAGGTTTGTGGTGTCCAGCCCCACACCGGAAAATACAAATGGTTTTCTCAAAGTTCGTACAGCACCCTAAAATTGAAACCGTTTAAACTGCTTCAAATCAGCGAATTCGACTGCAGATCTGTTGAAACAGCTTCAATTGAATAAGTAACATTCTACTGACCATTTCAGTTGCTGGTATTCACTGACTGAACAGTGATTTTTTACTCATTCCTATTGCATTTCATTGGCCTGATGGTAAAACTCCGGAGAATAACACAGACTTGCCATAAGATAACAGCTCATCAACAGAAGATCCAGTAAAATAATTACACTGAGTGAAATTGCTGGTTAAAATTTAGGGCGTGGACTGAGATCACCATTCGGATTTCGAGTCAGTAGGAGGTTTTGCGTTGGTTTACTTTTCGAGAAAGCTACCTTTACGTGTTAAACGCTACATATATTGGACTATAATACACCGTCCATCCACCACGAAGATTCAGGCTCCAACCGGCCAAACACCGATTTCCACGGGTGGGAAAATTTCTGGTATTACCGCTGGCCGCCAGATTTTCGCGAAATGCTATGCCCCATTCCATTTCATTCGCAGGGTTTTATTCCACGTTATCTTTAAAGGAAGAAGATTCTATACGAAATACCACTCCCCCTACTTTCACAAACGGTAGCTCGTCAGACGGTGGGTACCGCCCACGCCCATGAAATGTATTTTATATACGCCGCGTTGCAACGGCTGATAGCACTCATTTTAACACTTTCTTTCCGACATTAACATATAATTTCTGGTGCTGTACTTAGATGACACGAAACTTGTTTCGTTATAACAAGAAAGCTGTAGGCTTCATGCTTGGTGATCAGTGACACGAATCAGTTATTAGTTACGGCGTAAAGCAGCAGCAAGGTTACAATAGGTTACTCCGTTGGGAAGATCACTGGGCACCAAATGAAACCTTCCTGTGCAACATGTATACAATTGTCTATAGTTAGGGCCACATGTTTTTTTTATTTGCGAAAAGGTTCCAGAATTACTTGTTCTCCAAGTAATATACCTCAGATCTACTTTCGTGAATGAATGATTATAAACTGTCACGCATGGCCGGTGTCTGCCCGTGAATCACGGACACTCAGTGTCGAGGTANTTGTTCTCCAATTAACATACCTCAGATCTACTTTCGTGAATGAATGATTATAAACTGTCACGCATGGCCGGTGTCTGCCCGTGAATCACGGACACTCAGTGTCGAGGTAACCTAATTCTGATTGGCCCAGTTAAGTAAGGAAATGTCTCCTGACAAAGACACGTTGCCAATAACCAAAGGAAAATAGCACGTATGCCATAATATAAAGGAATCTAGCATTCACGTAAATATTTTCGCGAAAAACCGGTGGTACTATCTATAGTCCATTCATGGCAACTTCTGTCTATTCTAAAGCCCTACAAAAGTTCTTCTTTCAGGTTATTCCTTCGCCTCATTTGGCCACGGTTGTTGAGCGGTTAGCCTACTCGCCTCCCACCAAGGCGAACCGGGTTCAATCCACGGCCGGGTAACTCCCGGATTTTTGCATGTGGGAATCGTAGTGTACGATGCCGCTGGTCGGCGGGTTTTCTCGGGGATCACCTGTTTCCCCGAGAAGAGATGTAAGCGTCTCTTAAGAGCGAGGTCTTGAGAGCCAATGAGGGTGATTGAGGTGAGTATGGAGCAGCGCCGGAATTAAAAGGNGTACGATGCCGCTGGTCGGCGGGTTTTCTCGGGGATCACCTGTTTCTCCGAGAAGAGATGTAAGCGTCTCTTAAGAGCGAGGTCTTGAGAGCCAATGAGGGTGATTGAGGTGAGTATGGAGCNTCCGAGAAGAGATGTAAGCGTCTCTTAAGAGCGAGGTCTTGAGAGCCAATGAGGGTGATTGAGGTGAGTATGGAGCAGCGCCGGAATTAAAAGGCGCAGAAAACGGCAGATCACCGAATAAACCGGCCGACCAGTGGCATCGTCTGGCACGATTCCCACAAGCGGAAATCCGGGAGTGACCTGGCTGGGGCTTGAACCCTGTTCGCCTCGGTAGGAGGCGAGTAGACTAACCTCTCAGTCACCGCGGCCTCCATTGGTCATTGAGATTCGCAGTGTGGAGCACAGACACAAAAATTACATACACCAGTGTAATGTACACAATTGTCAATTGTGTACACCGTGTCTGAATGAGGTCAGAACAAAATNAAAAATTACATACACCAGTGTAATGTACACAATTGTCAATTGTGTACACCGTGTCTGAATGAGGTCAGAACAAAATTAATTTTTTTAATTTAGAGAGTTTTATATTGAAAGAAATATAAATAAATTGATGTCCTAATGGAAAAAGCGAATCGTGTTGAACGTGTTAAAACACTCGGCTACGAACGAAGAGGTATTTCGAGTGACCTAAAAGAACCAGCTGTGCCAGCAAGGTGTTGGGTGGAAAAGAAGAGGAAGGTTGAGGGGCGAGATTTTTGCATGACTCGCGAGGCGTCGCCGGGGATCAGCCGGGGGACAAAAAAAAAGAGGTCTCATTGCCTCTCGAGCACTAATGCAAACAGCGCGAGCGAGTGCGATCCCTTCCCTCCTTCACCCGTTGCTTCTCCGTTTCCGACCAGCCGAAAGTAAACACCGCTTGTAAGTGCGCCGTCCATGAAGCACTGGGCTTTAATTTCAGCTCGTGGGCTCTGGTACCGGGAGGGTGGCCCCGGGAAACGACGTCTCTCTTTCATCCGCCCGGGGGGTTGTTTGGGGGGAAATTGCCCGGGTCCACTCGTGTGCGCACGGGAGGCGACCTTTTTAAGAAAGATGAAAGAAAATGAGAAAAGAAGCAGGTGAGAGGTGAATGCAGTGGCACCGCAGTTGATTGCCACGTGGAAGGGGCTCTGGAATTGCTACTCTCGGTGGATATTGCACCGCCGGGCAGCGTCAACACAGCTCCCAACGGCCGGAGGTCTCCACAAGACTGGCAAGTGCTCGGTTCGAGTTTTAAAATAAAAGAATCATGGAGAGCTAAAAGCCGGGCTGCCTGCCGAATGCCTGGCGTCTGACCTCCCGTTCATTTCCTTGGCCGCCGACTTATTGCGACGGACGCCTGGCTGTGAAATTGTTAAATATGTAGGTGGAAAAAAAAAACATTAAGAGTATAAGGTATATATAGTCTATTCACGGTTTATTCACACTTTTAGTATCAAACCTTTTAAAAAGATCACATCATGTATAACGTGTTTAGTTTCTTCCTAAACATGTCATGTATAGAGGACCTGAAGCATTTTGCTACTCGTTCTTGGGAGACTGAGTATGCTGGTTTACTCAGAGTGATCCCATTTTTTTACGTATACATTTTATGGTCGAAGGCCTTATGTGACCACAAGCTAGGCTCTTAAATGAGAAAAAATTACTGCTTTTATATATTAAAAATATGACAGTTGACGTTTTAAAACCGTGAGGCGAACTTCGATTTGGAAAAGCTCTCTCGTCATACCACGAAGATGAATTACGAGTTCGAAGGACTGGCTTTGACCTCAACGAGCATGGAGCCCTGACATGCATCATCGCTAACTGGTTGTCGCCAGCGCCGATTCTGAAATCGAGTTTTCACCTATGGTAAAAATGCTCGTCGGCGTGAGAGAACGGTCTGTACGAAGTATCCTTTTCGCGCGATTAAGCATTACGACTTTGGTGCCATGCAGTTTGTGCAAGGTGATACATTGAAAGAACATACCGAGATCGGCAAGGCTTGTTCTACTGGGAGACAGCAAGTGTTGTCGGCAATAGCTCTTGCTACATCGATGGGTACGAATTCGACGGGCGATTATAATGAGACTTTTATTGCTAAACTGGAATGAGTGCAGTAGAGTTGGTTTGCGTGTAATGTACACTTCCCAAACTTTCGCATGAAATCAACGAACGGCAAAAAAAACTTTCGTCGGCTTTAAAAAGTGATAAGTATTTAATTTCTGCTACGAAAAAAAGAAAATAAAATATAAAATACAAAATAGGAAGTGAAGATGACCATGAAGAGAGTGCATTGATACAAATTAACATGAAGTCAGTGATAGCGCTGAAGACGATGTTGGCCATTTTCTCGATGCACTGACACACCCCTCCAACACATTTGGTGCAACAGGAGACTTGAAGAAGGCAGAATATGCCGAGAATATTGGCTACCTATTTCCCGAAGACCCGAATGAACTTGTTGATAGACTCAAGATGACAATAAAGGAGAAGCACTCGAAATAATATATATCAATTTCACAAGGCAGAATTTAAAGAAGCAATTGCGTTTCTAGCTTATATAAGATTTGAGAAACTGCATTTCTTGTATCCCTCTGCGGACAATCTGTACAAAGTTCAAGTTGCGCAACGGGAGCCTGCTGTGGTTATAGGCACTTTTAGAGCAAAGTGCAAATGCAGTTAACCCAGGAAGTGATTACATATGCCGAGGGACCTGGATATATAATTTTAAAAATGATATTTTTAAATAAAATTATTACCTTTCATCTTTAGAGACAGGAATACACAATTTTATTTTAAAATAGAAGTAATTTATTTTAACTTTTGACGCATATGAACCGCACTTAGCACCGCATGCACCGCAGTTAGCACCACACACATAGCAGTTAGAATCGCATGCACCACAATCAGCACCACAATCAGCAACTCACACATAGCAGTTAGAATCGCATGCACCACAATCAGCACCACAATCAGCACCGCACGCACCACAGACAGCACCACACGCACCACAGTAAGTACCGCACACACCAAAGTTTGCAACGCAGTTAGCACTGCATGCACTGCAATCAGCCCTGCATACACCACGGTTAGAACCGCACGCACCCCAGCCAGCACCGCAAGCACCACAATCAGGAGTCATTTATGAGTCACTATGTGTCATTTATGGTTCATTTATGGGTCATTATGGGTCTTCAGGTGTCATTTATAGGTCATCATGGGTCATTGTGGATTATTTATGGGTCATTTATGTTTCAATATGTGTTTTCAGGGGGTCATTATGTGTCATTTATGGGTTATTGTTATGTTATTATGGATAATGATGTGTCATGGGTCAGTAGTGGGCCATTTATGGGTCATTAGAGGTTATTATGAGTCATTTGTGTGTTATTAGATGTCATATGGGCCATTTTTGGGTCATTTAGTGTCAATATTAGTCTTCAGGTGGCATTTATGTGTCATTATGTGTCCTATGAGGTCATTATGGAACATTTAGGGGTCAGTTTTGAAAGGGGTTTGTCTGCTAGTTGTCAGTTCTCTGCTTTATGTGCGTACATGAGTTTAAGTTGAGCGAATATAACACGAATCTGAAATATATATTCACATTTTAAAAAATCCATTCCCAGGCGATCATAAGTTAGAAGTTTTTTTTCAACTCGCCTGGTAGGGTCCTTCTCACGCAAGCATTAATTTACATATTTTTCCTGTTGCAACTTGTGTGTGAGGTTTTCGTTTTCCTGTCTATTGTTACAAAATTACCTTAGTGTAAGGGGTTAAACATAACATTTTTTTTTACTATATGTTGTTTCATATTTGATGTGCGTGTATATAGGAATTATTAACATAATAAATATTTATTAAAGAATTAATTTTTGAAGTGTGCAATATTCCAAGTCTTGTTAGCTAGCATGTAGCAGAATATAAATGGAAGGTGCAGAGACTTCTGTACATCATATTTTCCCTGTGCGCTGGCTTAAATTTTGTTTTAAAGAAACTATGTTTTATAAGAAATAAAAGTGTTTGGAATGTGTTTGACAAGTGTTTTATTTTTGTCCATCAGTAAGTTATTTATGCTATTTTTTTTCAATAAGTATGGTAACGTGTATATTGTTCCCAACTGTTGAACCTGGACCCTCCTGTCAGTGTGACCTTGTGTATTCTCGAGTGGGCTGAAGATAAAAGTGTTTAATTTTTTTCGGCATGTTAAAGTTTGTGTGATAAAATAAATACGCTTTCGTAAATTCTTTCTACAGCTTATTCAAGTTTTACATTATAAATAAATATGCAATCGATCTCTGTTGGAATAATACATTTAACGTAGCTAGCGTGAGGTCGAGCTAGCTGCTTGCTCTTTCCCAGGTTCCGGGTGACCGCGTGCCTTCGACAGCTAGGGTTGAAGGAAGAGCAAAGTACAACTTACGGCTGCCCATTCGTGAATACTGCACGTGGTACAACTCGCAAATGTCATCTCCGTTGCTGAGGGCTCTGCAATGACACGCCATACATANTATCTCACAATGCGAAATAAGAGAAAATATTGACTGACACCATATTAAGTTTATTTAGATAGTAGAAATTGAATTAAGACAGTACTTAACAATAACTTAATATGTAATCAGATGTTTATGAACTAAGTTAATCGTTTGGTCGAATCGAATATATGTCTCGAACGTCGTTATACGGAAGTGTTATTTTTTGGTTCTGTATATTTTGCAACAGCACTTATGTTCTTATTTTGCATATCTATAAACGTATATGTTTTTCGTATAAACCATTTATTTCTGGTATATAACAAGTAAAAATGTTTGTTATATATAGAAAAAAAAATCTTCTACGCCGTCAATAATATTTCAGCATATACTTCAATAAATGTTGTCTAGTGACGTAGACTGTTTGCAGGTAAATGAGCATTTTTCAAATCAAACTGAATTGAAATATCCTTTCCTGTAAGTGATAATTTTTAAAGCGAAACCTGACCACCGTACATACAATTTTTTAGAGACTATGAATTATCGCTGATAAAAGTTAACTGTAACTATGGTTCAACGTACTATACAATCATCAGACTGTTTTCTTTCGCGGTAATGCATGTATGAAGCTACTATCCCATTTCATTGGACCAATGAGGAATCTGATACTCCAAAGCAGAACATTTTGTAAAAAACTTAGGTGAGTCAAAAACTTTATCGTCTAAATATAAAAGGATAAACTAGCTATAATGTTATCAAAGATATGTTGGGTCAAAAAAATGCCCGCTAATTCCTAGTGCATCTAATGATAACGTTTACAGCTAGGAGCGTAAAATAGTTCCACATATTGACGTTTGATTAAAAGCTTAATGTAAAAAGATTTATGGCAAATAATATCCGTTCCATTATGTTTGATAAACACTGTAATAATTGGCATGGTAGAAACCGGTTATCGTTTTTCACTGATTTCACATTAAACGTAACTATCGAAAGGATACAGCCCAAAGTAACATATTTTTACAAGGGCGGTAAGATATTATGTAGACAGAATAAAAATTTAGGTTGACTTTGAATAAAAGTACAATGAATGGTTAAACTCACAGAATATTTCGCAAGTAATACTTTGTTAGGCGATCTTAACATATGCGAATTAAATGAATACGGAACTTATTTTATAAATAGTAGTCACCCAAATATTTTATATTTATTTTATATA
This sequence comes from Clitarchus hookeri, assembly GCA_002778355.1. NCBI lineage: Eukaryota > Metazoa > Arthropoda > Insecta > Phasmatodea > Phasmatidae > Clitarchus > Clitarchus hookeri. The sequence continues at coordinate 117,543 of NQII01001987.1, read as the reverse complement.
TCTACTATACCATTTTGCCAATTTCAACCATTCTTTGTATACTGAAAATATATCTTACAAGCATCATATATGCAAACACATCCCCAATTTTTTCTGCCATTTTGTAAGATAGCGTCACAATAATATTTAAAGTTATTATGTCGTATATCATGACAGAAACTACCTACTCCTACCAGATGTTNAAGATAGCGTCACAATAATATTTAAAGTTATTATGTCGTATATCATGACAGAAACTACCTACTCCTACCAGATGTTCGAACCAGTTGTATTACGCCGGGCGATGTGAATTGATAGGTTTTAGTGTATCAGACACTTATTTTCAAGATGGCGGCCTTAGAGATATTTTATATTAGTATGCTATAAGTTCTTACTATGNAGTGTATCAGACACTTATTTTCAAGATGGCGGCCTTAGAGATATTTTATATTAGTATGCTATAAGTTCTTACTATGTAATCAATTGAAGATAAACATTTTACACTGGTAGTTTATATTACAACCATCAAATTTGTCTACACAAAGTTTTATTTATGCGCCGTTTTGTAGGATTTCACCAANAGTGTATCAGACACTTATTTTCAAGATGGCGGCCTTAGAGATATTTTATATTAGTATGCTATAAGTTCTTACTATGCAATCAATTGAAGATAAACATTTTATACGGGTAGTTTATATTACAACCATCAAATTTGTCTACACAAAGTTTTATTTATGCGCCGTTTTGTAGGATTTCACCAANTGGTAGTTTATATTACAACCATCAAATTTGTCTACACAAAGTTTTATTTATGCGCCGTTTTGTAGGATTTCACCAAATGAAAAAAAAGTGTGCCATATTTTGGGAAACAAGATACCGATTGCCTCCAAATTTTGAAAAATAAGTAGTTCTATGGTAGACTATATTAGTTTAAGTTTTAAAANAACAAGATACCGATTGCCTCCAAATTTTGAAAAATAAGTAGTTCTATGGTAGACTATATTAGTTTAAGTTTTAAAAGGGTTAAAACGTTTTCATAATGGTAGCCATCAAACATTTAAGCTTAGTATGCCATATCTACGAAACCATGTATTCAAATTCATCTTATCTTTCTATACTGGTAGTATCTATTTGAAACATCAAATATTTGTAGCCTCTTATGGACGTCATTTTTTGATAACTTAATTTTTTTTATATATATTATCTGTATTTTATAGTTAGGGATAGGAAATTTCGGCAAGTTCAATGACCTGCGGGCTAGAATCAACAGTCCTGTGTATACTGGAGTCACCGCTTCGTGCTCATTGGATAGTGGCCCAGAGAGCCGCCTGTGTCACTCCAACACCTGACAGTAAGGGATTTGCTACTAGTTTTCTTGGCTCATTGTCGTTCGGAGCGTGTCTGATAAACTGTGATCCAATTGTAAAGGTGACTTCATTGTATATGTTTTCGACGTCTATCTTGTCCCGAAATGAATTAGCGAAATTTTCCTACGACAAACTATAATACTTCATTTATAAATATTATGAATAAATTCAAGGAGAAAATAGATTTGTTGGCAGCGCTTAGTATGAAACAGTTTTTATGGTAAGCAATGTTAAAGTGAGTGCGCACGAATGCGGCGGCTTCATAAAAGTTGGAAATAGCCATGAACGGACTATATCAGCGTAACGCTCAGTCAAATGTCGGGGCCAATAAAAGAATATTCGCAGGGTCGCTGGTTTTACCACGAGAAGATTTCAGGACATGTTGTTCTTCAAAATTCTTCAGTTCAGAATCACTTCCGTTATTTGATCATTGGAATTTTTGACCATCTTATCTGTCTGCCCGCGAATCGTAGACTGAAAGTATCAGAGAAATTTATTCTTGATTGGCTCGCTCATGTAGCAGTCAGACTTCAAACTAAAAAAAGAGGCAAATGGCGAATATAAGACTAAAAGTGTACACATAGGATCTTTAAAGCTAGCATTCACGTAAATATTTTCGCGAAAAGCAGGTGGATCTACTCATTTGATGCGGTTTTCCTGCGGTAAATATTATAGATAATAAAATCCACTTCCCGTCAAAACTTCAATATATAGACCATCTTAACTGCAATGGCTAAGTCAGGTCTGAAATTGTTAACCCTTTTAGTCACAGTGACTTATAACTAAGGAAAGAAAAATTTTGCGTTTAAAACGAGCTGTAGGCTAGACTCCAAAGTCCTAGAAATTTTCTTGCGCAAGCTGCGTATTGATTGTCTGCCTTCTCAGCGTGTAACCAGTTTTACCTCCGAGTTGGTGGCACAGGATTCGGTCCTTTTTTTCTACATGTCTATTTGTGGTTCCGGGCTCGCATGGGCGTGCCAAATAATCTACTGTCGAATTGAAGCAAATATCAGAAATACACGCGAAATTTGACATCAATGTGTATAATGTTTACCGATATATGACACAAAACTCAAAAAACTTAATTTTTTCATGAACTGCTGCTACCTTACAAAATAGCGCACAAATGAAACTTTTTGTAAACAAGTTTGCCTGTTGTANATTTTTTCATGAACTGCTGCTACCTTACAAAATAGCGCACAAATGAAACTTTTTGTAAACAAGTTTGCCTGTTGTAATAGATACAGCCATCATAAGATGATATGCTGGGATGTATTACATAATTCAGAAGATAGAGCATTCCAGTGTTATATGTTTGTATGACTGCCATTTTGAAANTATGCTGGGATGTATTACATAATTCAGAAGATAGAGCATTCCAGTGTTATATGTTTGTATGACTGCCATTTTGAAAATAATTATCTGATTCTCTTTAACCTACCCATTCACATTGAATCCGTAATACATCTTATGCAGCAAATCTGGTAGGAATCGGTGTATTGTTTCACGAGGAATGACATAAAAATTTCAATTATTTATGCGACGCTATCTTACAAATGGCGGACAAACGTGGCCATGTGTTGGCATATATGAAGCTCGTAATATATACTTTTGGCACACAAAAATTGGTCAAAATTGGTCGAACGGTACGGTATATACCACAAAAAAATATAAAATATTTGAATAGCCACTATTTATAAAGTAAGTGTCTTACTCATATAATTTGCATACTTTTACATGGCCAACCATAGTATTCGGTTGAGTAGTATTCAATTTATAACTTTAAATATAGATTTTTAAATTNATACTTTTACATGGCCAACCATAGTATTCGGTTGAGTAGTATTCAATTTATAACTTTAAATATAGATTTTTAAATTTAATATTATATTCGAAAGTGGCGGAATAACAATGCTATACAAACTTAATGCTTTCATGAAGCATTATCAATGTAGATAATTTTTTATAAATAAGTTTAATGGTTTCCGAGATGTGACATTCTGCCTAAATTTTAAGAAAATCGTCATTATAAGAAAATCGTCATTTTTAGAAAATTGTCATTTTAAAAATAAGCACCAGGAAACGTAAAAAAAAAACCTTTATAAAAGCCGGATGTTCTTCCGAAATACCATATTTCTGCAGAGTTTGGTAGAATTCGTTTTGCGCGATGAAAAGTTTTTAAGGGGCAAAACACACACACAGAAAGGAAACTAATCCCATTGGCCTATTTTACATTAGGAAAGCGGGCTAAAATTATGACATTCGTCAAGTTTGGCGTGGTATTCTGTGCAGACAGAGTGTGTTTCCATCTTATACTTTAAAATGGTTAAGTTGTGGAAGAAATATGTGTCGCTTACACACACACACACACACACGCACATATTCAACTTTGTACAGTTTATTTCATTGCTGCTAAAGAGCGGTGCGCCGCTGCTTGCGTTCACCGNCACACGCACATATTCAACTTTGTACAGTTTATTTCATTGCTGCTAAAGAGCGGTGCGCCGCTGCTTGCGTTCACCGACGAAGTGAGTTTTCCGTTGAACGATGAACGAGGGCGCTCTCTCGCAGGCACAGCGCAGGGCAGGATGTCGGCAAAACGAATTCTCTCCGCGGCGCCGCTGTCTGTTCCGGTTGCCGCTGTCGGTTCTGGTTGCCCAGGCAACGCAAAATCCATCTAACAAGCCAACCCGCCAAACTCCCCTCCCCCACTCCCTCCCCCGCATTCAGACAACTCCATCCTCCACCGCAGAACCCGCCGCGCGCTGGTCCCTCGCTGGTTGTCGGTGCCTTCCCCAAAACTCGCCTGCTTCGTCCGTTCCACGCGGAGAGCAGACCAACAAGCCAGGTTCACACATCGCTTAAGGACATATCTCACGATAACTTTTGCATCATTATTCTAGAGACTCCACTTTCATTTGCGTCCTTGAGCCTCAGTTATTAGTTCATCGGCTGTTGCTTCAGTTTCACTACTGACCAGGTAGCAAGGAATTGGGTCCTTGTTTTCCCTACGTGTTCGCTATTGGTCTAAAATACTCCAGGGCGTGTCTAACATTTTGTGGTCCAATAGAAGCGAAACCTCATGGCACATGCGGATAAAGTTTAACTTGCCCTTAAATGAACTCGTGAAATTTCCGGGTCTAATTACAGCATGCGTCATAATTTTTATTGTTTGAAACGCATGAAAACGTAAATTAAGTTAGGTATGAAAGAGATAAGGACCACATAAATGTAAATATTTGTAGTCAAATAAATGTAGTTATCAAAATATAGCACCGAAAAGTCGAACATTTTGGAATATGTGAGCACAATTTTCTATGCTCCTAATTAAATTTGCCGAATAAATAGCACGCCATGTGATCTATATAAAATTCCAAACACGTTAGTTTATAATTAAGTATATTTAAAGATGGGTACTCGCGTACTGGGATCCTGGATCTCTTCCAAAATATGTATTGATCTTTATGCAGACTCATTTTCATTCGTCCAAGGTATATTAATAAATATAAATATTACTTTCTTTAGGACGGATAAAAATGTGTATGGGAAGAAACACCAATACATATATTGAAATAGATTCAGAATGTCAGTACCCGAGTACTGATTGCTTAATATCCTTGACACAATTTATAAGTTGTGTATATTACATAGATCACACGACATATGATTTATTTGGCAGCGTTATTTAGCAGCATAGAAACTTGGGCTCCCATATTCCGATACTTTCGAATTTCTGGTGATATATTTTGAAACCTATAATCGTTTGACTACAAATATTTACATTAATGTCGTCCATAAACAAATCTCTTTCAGGTAATGAAATAAAATATATCATGAAATATAGCGTTGACACATTGAGGTCTGCAGCTACTTACTGGCATTCAAGACACTTGAGAAGCGAGAGAACTGTGAAAACCACTGGAGAAACGCCAGTTATGTTGATACCGGTATTCCGAATCACCAACGTACTACTTATCTAAAACACGCCTTAAACTATGCTTTGCTCCACAACTTTAATTATTGGCTGGTCATCAGCCACTAGGGTGGCTGATGACTCAGGATTAACTCGGCACTAGGGTGCCGAGTTAATCCTGACCCAATCAAATGTATTGTGTTGTGCAGAAGAACTTCCAGTCAATCGTGTACTTTTGGTCTTTACGGAAAATGATTATTTATATCTGGATGATTATTGTCGTATGGTTGTATTGTTCTCGTAAGTTTCTGTTAAACAACAGACGAGCAATGACTCTATAGCCACGAGAGTTTTCTTCTAATGGGTTAGTAAATGTTCGAAGTAGCAATGCTTGAGCTAGTTTTCAGGGAAGTCCTAACTGTTGTTAAAATGCAGAGGTTAAACAGCCGGGCGTATCGTGAACTCTAGCCGCGCATTCCACCTAAATGGCGTCGCCAGCCAGAAACAATTCGGAACGCCGCCCGCCAATCATGACCTGGTGTTCTGCTTGCCTGGTGGCAGCCCAGCCAATAGGGTGAGTGAGTGAAGAGATTTGGGCGTCCCTTAACATTGATGTCTTGAGAGCCGATGCGGGCGAAGTGAGGCAAATTCGGAGCAGCACCGGAATCCCAAAGGTCGAGGAAACGGGAGATCCACGAGGAAACCCGCAGACCAGCGTCATCGTCGGGCACGATTCCCAAATGTGAAAAACCTGGAGCCTCCCCGCCGGAATCGAACCCGGTTCGTCTAGGTGGGTGACGAGTAGTCTAACCACTACACCACCACGGCCTCCACACCAACAGGTAGGGACACCCAAATTTCCCGAAAATGTTCCCGCATATGCTATGTTGCAATACCGTACGGGAGTTTCAGCAGTTTTCTTTTGCTTATTGATAGCGTGTCCCTGTGAGAAGACATTCTCTTACTTGATTGGTTAATAGGATACAGGTTACTCTGATACTGTACGTCTGAGATTTTTAGGTAGTCACCTTAAACGCGTAACACCTAGATCATCAATTAAGTAACATGTATCTGAGTTCAAGTGTTATAAAATTCACCTGGCAGTGAAATTTTTTCCGCCTAAATCGTGTGTCCATACAAAAAGGGAATCTTTCGAGGCGTGCTGCGGCCAATGAGGCACAAGGCGCATTCCCAGACGCTCACGCAGCCAATCAGTGAATGCAGGTACGCCCACGTCAAAGGGACGCCAAATATATTCTTCTCTGTGTAAGCCTACTATCTACTTTGTGAGAGGGACATAGTCAGGAGGGAGGGTTGGGGTTGTAGCCCTCCATTTTGTCAACTGTAAGTATTAAAATTATTAATAAGCCTTTAATTGTGAAAATATTATGTAATGCTAGTGATTTTTTGGGAAAAAATATAAGTACACTCTGGACTTCAATACTATAAACACCCATCAGCAGTTTGTATATTTCCATTGGTCGCTGTCTGTTGGAGAACGCGTTTTCATTTTTGAACGGGCCACCCAGAATTCAGCAACATCGGCACGGCTCCTGCCTGATTCGTGTGCAGACAGTTAACACGTACCAAAAAGTACTTCATCAAATCACTAAAGGTAAATAACACTACAGTGTTTTTAAATATAACTTGTCTTGAAATCTTTTTGCGAAATTTCTATACCCCTAAAAATATGGAAATGCTATTAGGGACGAGCTGCTGTATTTCAAAACACTTTAGCTCAGATCTACTTTCGTGATTGGGCGGCTTTCATCTCACGTGTCATAGGTGTCTGCGCGCAAATCGCAGGCGCACTCAGTATATAAGTTTTTCTTATTTCTGATTGACCAGTCGAGAAGGAAAATGTCTTCTCACAAATACACGCTGCCAATAAGCAAAAGAAAACTTCTGGAAGACACATAGGTTATTGAAATCGAAAACGTGCGGAAATTTTTCCGCTGAATTCTGGCGTCCCCAACACTGATACATTATGTACAACACGTGTGTGTAAGCATTGATAATGCCGGTGTAACACACCTCCCTTTACAACCGTCAGTGCACCTAGCCTACCACTTCATAACGTTATGGCTGCGCCACTGACACAACGAGTAAGGTTCACTTTACTAAGGGTGAAAGCTCAAACATAATAGTTTCGCAACTAGTTAATTTTTTTTTAAAACAGGAATAACTGATGTTGTCTTGTACCAGATTTTCTTCGTTTAGCATGTCAACGAATAGGGGAGTTTTAATTTCCGTTGAATAAAAGTTTATTTTTAAAAAATTATTTTATATCGTATTAGATCCTATAAAACTATGTTCTTTNTAAAAAATTATTTTATATCGTATTAGATCCTATAAAACTATGTTCTTTGAAATACAATGGAATATTAAAGAAATATGTCCTCATGTGCTTTAATTTTCGGCCTGAGAATAGGATTTATCAAAACGTCGTATAAGTTATTTCACTTTAATTAATTGTAACCAAAGTGTGTACAATTTAATTTTGAAGACAGCCATATTTATTTCGCTCCTAAATGTGTAACTTTATCCACTATAACAAATGCATTTACGAGAGTTCAATACCAAAAACTATCATATTTTTATTCTGTAATTTCGTAAACAATATTGGAGGGTTTTAATAATAGTTGCAACATAATTTTAATAATTAATAATTTTTCTGAAACAAGCATACATTATAATTTGTTTCAAACCGTAACTTTTATACATAAAAATAGGATTTATCAACTTTACCGTTAACTTTAAAGAGATCNTTTTTGAACGGGCCACCCAGAATTCAGCAACATCGGCACGGCTCCTGCCTGATTCGTGTGCAGACAGTTAACACGTACCAAAAAGTACTTCATCAAATCACTAAAGGTAAATAACACTACAGTGTTTTTAAATATAACTTGTCTTGAAATCTTTTTGCGAAATTTCTATACCCCTAAAAATATGGAACTGCTATTAGGGACGAGCTGCTGTATTTCAAAACACTTTAGCTCAGATCTACTTTCGTGATTGGGCGGCTTTCATCTCACGTGTCATAGGTGTCTGCGCGCAAATCGCAGGCGCACTCAGTATATAAGTTTTTCTTATTTCTGATTGACCAGTCGAGAAGGAAAATGTCTTCTCACAAATACACGCTGCCAATAAGCAAAAGAAAACTTCTGGAAGACACATAGGTTATTGAAATCGAAAACGTGCGGAAATTTTTCCGCTGAATTCTGGCGTCCCCAACACTGATACATTATGTACAACACGTGTGTGTAAGCATTGATAATGCCGGTGTAACACACCTCCCTTTACAACCGTCAGTGCACCTAGCCTACCACTTCATAACGTTATGGCTGCGCCACTGACACAACGAGTAAGGTTCACTTTACTAAGGGTGAAAGCTCAAACATAATAGTTTCGCAACTAGTTAATTTTTTTTTAAAAAAGGAATAACTGATGTTGTCTTGTACCAGATTTTCTTCGTTTAGCATGTCAACGAATAGGGGAGTTTTAATTTCCGTTGAATAAAAGTTTATTTTTTAAAAATTATTTTATATCGTATTAGATCCTATAAAACTATGTTCTTTGAAATACAATGGAATATTAAAGAAATATGTCCTCATGTGCTTTAATTTTTGGCCTGAGAATAGGATTTATCAAATCGTCGTATAACTTATTTCACTTTAATTAATTGTAACCAAAGTATGTACAATTTAATTTTGAAGACAGCCATATTTATTTCGCTCCTAAATTTGTAACTTTATCCACTATAACAAATGCATTTACGAGAGTTCAATACCAAAAACTATCATATTTTTATTCTGTAATTTCGTAAACAATATTGGAGGGTTTTAATAATAGTTGCAACATAATTTTAATAATTGATAATTTTTCTGAAACAAGCATATATCATAATTTGTTTCAAACCGTAACTTTTATACATAAAAATAGGATTTATCAACTTTACCGTTAACTTTAAAGAGATCNCATAATTTGTTTCAAACCGTAACTTTTATACATAAAAATAGGATTTATCAACTTTACCGTTAACTTTAAAGAGATCTCTTTGGGACACCTTGCACCCGAAATTTTTCTTATGCAAAATTTGTTCCTAAGAAATCTCATTTTGTTCCCAACCTGAATAGAATATACCTTAGAAGGGGTGATGCCCCTACAGATGTGTTCTGTGATTTNAATCTCATTTTGTTCCCAACCTGAATAGAATATACCTTAGAAGGGGTGATGCCCCTACAGATGTGTTCTGTGATTTGACGCTGTTTTTCCAGCTGGACGCAGGACAAACGTGAGACTAATCAAAGCTTTGGTGTAACAGAGGGCACTGTNTTTGACGCTGTTTTTCCAGCTGGACGCAGGACAAACGTGAGACTAATCAAAGCTTTGGTGTAACAGAGGGCACTGTCTATCTTCGAAAGTGAATGATGGTTTTAATTTCACAGTTATCCTTCTGCTTACGCAACGAATGCGCGTGTTTAATGATGATCAAGAGATAAATATATTTTCTAAATTTTAAGGATGTTATATTGTTTTGTTTACTTCATCAAAATAATTTCCTCTCTTTTTAAAAATAGCGTTTGCCATGCTTCTTGCTATAAATATAATAATTTTCACTTAAACATTTTTCCATACAAATAACGAGGAATTTGAAAAGAAAGAGTTTTACGTTCTTCAGCTTAAGTATTTACTGAGTCACAAATGTTATGTAGCAATTTATTTGAAATCCAAAAACATGATTTAACTTCAGTTAGTTATTTTGACTATAGTATATTTCTCAAAAGTTAAAACTGAATTACGACCGAACAGCGTAACAAATTTCTAACAAACATGTTTCATGTATTCTAATAACAAGATTAATNTAAAACTGAATTACGACCGAACAGCGTAACAAATTTCTAACAAACATGTTTCATGTATTCTAATAACAAGATTAATCATTTAGAGTTGTTGTCTAATGAATACATTTTTTTATTGTTTTAAAATTTTAACCAAAAAACATATATTTAAAATTCAAATAACCCGTTTTATTATTTTTAAGCCATTTTGATCATTTTTCTTACTTTTTTCAGAGGATTATTTGATTTCACCAAAATAAAGGATGTAATATGCTTAACATATAATTTATCCTTACCCATAAAGATGTTGCATTATAAAATTATTGTACACTTTATAGTATATTTTTTCATTGTACTATGAAAAAAGAAACAAACGTGATAAAGGGAAAATTAACATTCAAAAACGAAGTAAACCAAATGTAGAAATTTTATACTTATATCTCTTTTCTTACAAGGCTGAAATCAATAATCATGTTATGAAAACTTTTAAAATTTTTATCATATAAATATTTAAATTTAAAAATTATTAAATATTTTAAATCAACACGGTAAGTATTATTATTGAAATTATTGGTTAATTTTATAAAATTACCGTTAACACTACGTCACGAAACCGTGAAAAAATACATATTATCTAGAATATAAATTTTGCTACTTGAACANTAGTTAATTTTATTAAATTACCGTTAACACTACGTCACGAAACCGTGAAAAAATACATATTATCTAGAATATAAATTTTGCTACTTGAACAGCATTTGAGGATCAATGGTTAGTACAGTATCCTATAATGTCGAAACATGAAACAACCTCCAAAAAGTGACGATTTTCCTGCACTTTCATCACAATGCCCGTATAACATATGGGTTATCACTTTATTCATGTTCCCTCGCTTCGATAATTTCATATACAAAGTATTTTTCAAAAACCATGTAAAATCTCAAACAACCGCATCTATGGACGAATGAAAACAACACATTCTAGTAATAATATTTTTGAAAACGTAATCTAAGATTTTAATAATTTGTGTCAGTTCCGTTCGCCTTCGTAATATGGAACTTGTGCATGCAGGTACGTAAATCTGCGGAAGCTCTGTATTGTTTTGCCTAACTTTAACTTAAATTTAAAAAGCCCAGAGGACCTTTGCAATCATGAATTAAATATGATTTGCTTTTTCTATTTGATCATAGATGCTGTGGTTTAAATTTTGACATGTTATTTAAAAACACCTGCTAGAAATAAAAACCGTTTAATTCTGAATTGTAGTAAGCAAGGAACATGAGATAAGAAATATGTGCCTCAGAATAACGTCACATAGCTATAAAAACCCTGCTTGACCATAAAATACGCGAAATTGCTTAATAAATGTATAGGCACTATTTATTTCGTTGGCTGCAGTTATAGTTAGATGTGAATATGGCCACGCCCTTGAAATAAAAACACATCATTAAAATTTTTGATCGATTCACCTGATGAGCTCTCTGTGGACAAGTGCAAACAAGAGACATGCCGATAGCAATAAGCAACGGTCAATGAAATATTCAACTCTTCGCAGACACAAAAATATATTTCGTATCTAGCTTGTTGCAAGCGATACTTTCGCTACGTTTATTTCGCTAATTCAATAAGCTTTTCTATTTCTGCAGTAATTTTTATATACTTAACAGCTCTGCTGTTACTACAGGCGAACGAGGCTGCCAGCTTCTGGCTTATCTCTGGTCAACGGTGGTGTTAGATGCAAGCGCTGATTGAGTGTAACTGAAAACTTGTTGCAGGGCCTATTACGCAAATTACAATAATTCCAAGGGATACACGATATCAACATAAAAAAAAATCTTTCCTTTCTAGAGTAATTTAAAAACTGTTAAACTCAGATTTGCTTTCGTTATTGTGATGTTTTAACTCTTTAATTTAAAAATAAATATATCGTCTTAGGGCTCGCAAAAAAACTGAATTTGTCGTTTGAAGCTGTACTGGCATCGAGACGACCAGAGAGTATAATAGTACACAGAGACGAAAATACGTGGCGGTTCCTTTAATGTCAGCGTACCCATTCTCTGATTGGGTGCACGAGGATCTGGGAACGGGCCTCGTGTCTGATTGGCTACGGCGTGCTGCGAAGGTATTCCCTACTGGCTGGGCTGCCTACTGGCCAGTAGGACACCAGGCGCTAATTGGCGTTCCGACGTGTTGGCTAGTGACGCCATATTGGTGGCGTGCGCGCTGGAGTTGAGGATTGAAGTGGATGTTTCACCCCTGTAAGAATACGGTTCTGTGCAGAACGGCGCTCTGTCCTGTATTGGAGCCAGTAAAAATGCGTTTTCACTTCATGTTGCTGGAGGAAGGGGTTTAAAAGACTACTAGGATATACTCTAACCTCTCACACTCGAGGGACTTCCGCCATTGCACGCTGTATTCTGACGTGCAAAGTGCAAACTTTCGTCTCTACATTTTGTGCTATGTCCCAATTTCACGACAATGTGATCGAAATGGTTTAAACGCTAAGGTTAACTGGTCAAAGTAATTTGTTCTGGAGTAAAGGGGTCGTGACTTGCGCAGTCAAATACCGTAATGTCTCCACGCAAGGAAACGCTGACAATGGATAAATTAAAATTAAAGCCGTTGACCTAAGATACTGAAGTGTTGCCGCCTTGGAACTCCTTACGCGAAAATCAGGCGTCGGTACTCATTCGAGGAAAGGAAGCCAACTGTTATAATGGCATCTTTGACTCGGGAGACGAGTCAATAAATGAGCAATATTTTGTTCCTTAAAATAAACTGCTATTACTCCAAACATCTTCATTCGTTCCTTTAAATTAAATAAATAATTTAAAAACCAATTTTCTAAGCCGAACAATTCAGGGTTTTTTTTCCGACATCGTCTATATATGCTTGGTATGCACAACTAGTACGTTCAACTTATCGGTTCGAATACCGTCAACACTATACATATCATAGTAGTGTCAAAACAAAATTTCAAAACAATGTGATCTCTATTACGCCTGTTACATAATTTATTCCGGCAACAAATTCAGCTTGGTCACCGAATGGCAATTATTTGGTTGACTTAAGGGTAATTGGGTCGTTTTATTGCGTGCATCCGAAAATATGGCGAGAGAAATTGTACGTAATTTTCGTGACACATAGGACAGCAACAGTGTGTGTTCTTTCAATTGTAGATGCTTGGTAATGGTTAGAGAACTGTACATTTCGCGAGTTCATTTAAGGACATGTTAAACTTTATCCGCATGTGCCATGAGGTTTCGCTTCTTTTGGACCACAGTTTGTTAGACACGCCCCTGACGACGTTTGACCAATAGCAAACATGTGNTTTGTTAGACACGCCCCTGACGACGTTTGACCAATAGCAAACATGTGAGGAAAACAAGGACCTAATCCCGTGCTGCCTGGTAAGTGGTTAAACTGGAGCAACAGCCAATGAACTACTGACTGAGGCTCAAATACACAAAGAACTGTCGAGTCTAGCTTGTTGCTAAATTAATCCGCGACATTTCCGGGTCTCTGGTAATAATATTAATAATTCCAATGAAACAATTTCACAAGGAACCGAAAAAGTGAAGCTCTAAAAATTGAAAACATTTACAGACGCACGTGTACTATATAAAAATATATCATTTTTGCTGACACTGTGCCGTCCTCAGTAGTCACGTTAACAGGAATTTATAAGGCGTTGCATTCAGATATGATATATTCAAGTTAGAACTCTTGTCGTCCTGTCAGTTTCTTATGATCACAGAAACTTTTAAATGTACGTAGAGTCAGACAAATGTTTAGTTGAACCAACAAAATCCTAAAAGTTCGTGGCAACCAATTGGGAAAGGGNTTCACAAAAATAACATTTATTGCCTCTATACAAACATTTAATTAGTTTGTGCCAATAAAAATTTGTTTTATTCAACAAAGCCTTTTCTCAGCGTGATGGCTCGTCCAAGATAGAATTCGCATCTACCTCGACTGCTTAACTACACTCTAAGTCCGAATCAGTGATATCAATGAGTGAAATAACGTTCACTGAATGTCAGTTGATAAGCTACTGCTGGCCGACGAATAAAGCAAATCAACTGNATCAATGAGTGAAATAACGTTCACTGAATGTCAGTTGATAAGCTACTGCTGGCCGACGAATAAAGCAAATCAACTGTGAACACGTGATTTACAGAAGTGGAATTCTTGACATTCAGTGGGGAATCACAAATAAATCATTGAAATTAAACCACTGTTATAATTGTTTATCTGGCACTGATTACCAGTTGCATAATTCTCACTATTTTTTCTGATTTCGCTCAATTCTCACTGTTTCAAGTTTAGAGTGAACATTCATTTATGGTTTTTGGGTTGCAAATAAGCAATTTCTTGACGCGTGCTGTACTTAAGCTGGGAAATATTTTGTTATATTTACAGTTAAGCTATAATCAAAATTTGATTTTAAACAATTATGAAAGTGTTTGTGAAAAAATACTTATTTAGGAAACCACCAAACGTGTCAAACATAGAGACCTGAAGAATTCGCGGATTCATTTTGAGACAAGCTGGAATTCAAAACCCATGCGTTTATATTACTTTAGCTATTGGTCCACATGGGGTTTGACACCTCCTGCAGAACGGTGTCCAATTTTCGCCTTCCACTGTGGCAGCAGACAACCAATGTTCTGTTGATATCAGCACATTGGTACATAAGTCTGTAGAGTCTAGCCTTCAGGTCACNCAGAACGGTGTCCAATTTTCGCCTTCCACTGTGGCAGCAGACAACCAATGTTCTGTTGATATCAGCACATTGGTACAAAAGTCTGTAGAGTCTAGCCTTCAGGTCACTGAACTCGCAAATTTTTCAGGTCTCTAGTCATACATTTTGTGATATTTCAAAGGCTTTGTTCAAAAAGTTGAGGTGAGCGAAATAATTTTCCTTCTGATCCATGCTTTATTTATCGCGGAAAAGGAAGCTGCGTCGAACCGTCAACGCTTCGTCTTTCTCGCGAAAATCGCCAACTTTTCTCTCCAAGTGCGATGTGTCTAAAGTGCCACGTACTTAACGGCTCTGCCTAACAAGCCGGCAGCCGTGAACTTCAAATATGGGGAATCAATGCTAAACGAAATTCCTTCTCATTGCCGCGGTGGCCGAGCGGCCTGCTCGCCTCCCACCGAGGCAAACCTGGTTCCATCCCCGGCCGGATCACTCCCGGGTTTCGCATGTGGGAGTCGTGCTGGACGTTGCCGCTCGTCGGCAGGTTTTCTCCATGATCTCCTATTTACCCCATCCTTTCAATCCGGTGCTGCTCCATACTCACTTCAATCACCCTCATCGGCTCTCGAGAACTCGCTGTTAGGGGCACTGCCTACCGCTGGCCGCTACGAAATTTATATTGGAAATCCCATGTAAAAAAATTTGGTCTCAGAGCGTTAATTTAAAAGATAGGCGTTTTAAACAAAATGTATTATTCACGAATTTATAAGGAGAAGTTCTCTACAGTGGAGATGTTTCCATAAAACGCATAACCTATGTGCAAGTAATTTTTATAATGAAATATTTACAAAAAAGTACATACTGCCTGTCTATATTGAAAATATACACTCGTAGGGATCTGCTCCTTTCCGTATCATTTAAACTTACGGCCACATTTAATAACGACGCCCGCCGTATTGATTTAATTGCGGAATTCTAGCCTCCCATCTGCTTGTGAACAATTGGTACCTTATCACCCCACTCGCGACGTCACACGATCTTCGTTTCAAGCTTGGAATGCCGAACAGTCGTCTGGAGCCCACAGTTTTAAATTAGTTTTTTTTTTCTTTGTGTGAATGAGATTCTTGAAATAACCCCTCTGGAATATTTTACAATTTTCTGGGGATGGCATTAGGATTTATGTAAAAGTGTTTTTTTTTTCTCTTGATATATATATAGGAATTTATGCTTTCTTTATCCCTTAACGAAAACTGCTATATATTGTATATTGGTCTTAAGTTGCACTTTCACCTACTTTCATTCGTATAATTTCAATATAAAATGTTTAACTTATTTATATCATTTTCTGTAGTACCGTCAGGAAAAATCTCTCCAAATAACTTTGTATAGCCTGGAGTAGAATTATTTATGGAAAAATTTACAACTGAATGCACACTTCTATGACTTGTTTGACCAAAGCATACAATTATGGCTAGCCAGCGATAACCAGTTAAAGTTTCTCCATAGCCATCACTTTTACCTTCCGAAGGTAAATACGCCTTTGATTCTAAGAGCCTTAAAGTTGTAGATATATTACTCAGCTTTTTTTTATGACTATCTTGAAACACTTATTCACCTAAATATAACTTATGCTAATAAAATTTTATTAAGTCGTATAAACAGCCTGAATTCCATTTACAGATTCCAACGAAAGAGCATTCGATTGTGGTACGATCATCTCGGCTGTAAACCTATAGGGGGACAGTTGGTCATTAGTGAGAAAAGTACAACCCAGTAAATATGTCCTTCGTAACATGGACTAAAAGCAATACCATAAAGTGGGAGTGCGCAGACGTAAATAATTAGTTTTAATGTAGGTGTGGGTGTACGCGACTCACTTCAAGATTGTTTAAAAATTTTAAATGTGTTTTGATCTTTGAGTGTTAACGGTGGTGGTCCGGTTAACCTTGACATTTTCCACGTCGCGATATTTCAAATAGCATTTATTTTGACAACATAAATTTCAGTGACAATAGTTCGTGTTTCAATTGAAGTATTTTTTGCTGTGGAAAACTGATTACACAGACAAGGAGAATTTTGCAATCAATGGAGCAGTAAACGTCAAGAATGTAATCTCACTTAACGGAAGTTTTATTTACAGAATAATTAACCGATACCACAAATAAACCGTCTGATACCATTACCCCCTTTAAAAACGTGATATTTGACATCATAACAAATATTTGAATTGTACCAGCATAAGCATAACGCTGTCTCGCATATCGTAACCCAAAAAAATTAAATTAAAAGAGATTCAACAACGAATGATTTCTCCCCCAACTGAAGGACTTAATTTTTGAAAGATATTTTTTTATTTGTACAGTGTAGGCCATTAAAGTTTCATCGTTTTATAACAGAGAACTTAAAAATACAGAGGCGAAACAGACGCTTATATTCGGAAATAGAGCCGCACAAGCCACCAAAAATTGCTTCGCTAGCCAGCAACATGTCGGAAGGCTGCTCGCCAACCATCACCTGACATCCAACTTGCCGGCAGGCAGCCCAGCCAATAGGAAACCTTGTTCACCACAGTGTAGCCAATCAGACCCGAGGCCCGTTCCTGGAACCTCGTGCAGCCAGTCAGAGAATGGGCACGCCCACATCAAATGAACCGCCACATATTTTCGTGTCGGCGAACTTATCTACTCTGTGATAATAAGCAACGGCCTACATACTGGACACCATGACTGTAAGAATTATCCGGTTGTCAGGACTGCCGAATGGTGGAGAAAATTAAGCGGTTTTGATTTCCTGCTGGGACAAGGAAGTACAGATTGTATTCTATGTTTGGCTGGCTGTTGTGTTCCTTCACTTTCGTACCGCAGAAAATGACAGTAAACCGTTATAGAATCACCCTCCCCTTTCTTGATTAAGTGAAGATCTTTGGGCGGCTTATAAAATCGAGGTCTTGAAAGCCTATGGGGGTGAAGTTGGGTAAGTGTGGAGTAGCTCCAGAATGAAAGGGCGGGAGAACGGGAGATCCCTGAGAAAACCTGCCGGCATCGTCCGGCATGATTCCCACTTAAGAAAATCCGGAGGGAAATGGCCGGGTGTACCCCTTTCTTGAGGCAGATGATTTATACAAGGGTGAACTACACCGTGTCAAAGTTCTTCTCTCACAATTTCAAACAATGCCATTTTTATAGTGTTTCCAGAGAAAGTTTAATTTTATATGATGTACTGGGGATCGAACGCTGAGGACAAGATGATGATAATGTATTTAGTAGATACCCTATCACATTCCATTATAAAACCACAGGCTAGACTTCATAACACTCCGTTCACTCGAGCTGAGGTCATTCTCTCGCCGGCTGCTGCTACAGTCAGAGCCCGTTCTCCTGTTCGACTCGTCCACACTGGTCTGCCTGGTGCTGAATGCATNGAGCCCGTTCTCCTGTTCGACTCGTCCACACTGGTCTGCCTGGTGCTGAATGCATGCTATTTGTCCATACTTCTTCCGGGCTTGTCTGATGTACTTATGGAAATGATGTATACGTTTACGCCATAGGGGCCGTGGTGGCTGAGCGGTTGAACTGCTCGTCTCCCACCAAGGCGAACCGGGATCATTTCCCGTCCGGGTCACTCCCGGATTTTCACAAGTGGGAATCGTGCCGGATGCAGCCGCTGGTCAGCGGATATCATCGGGGTTATCCTGTTTTCCCCGCCAATGCATTCCGGCGCTGCTCCATTCTCACCTCATTTCGCCCAAATCAATTAACTCGACTCAACTCAACGTTTACGCCACGCAGCAGGTTACCAGTTTATAGCGCATAAGCTACTAAAAAAAAAGTCTAAGTTTGTTGCAGCAAAAATATGCTGTTGAGCCATTCTTTCAACGTTAATGTTGTTGAAAAATAACAATGTTTTTACAAAGTTAATAATGATCAACTTTTACAAAGTCTGATATTACTATAATGCAAACATAATGTTGAAGAGGGAATGTTGACAAAGCCTCTAAGTAATGTTGCCACAACCAAATGTGGTATTACGCTAAAAATAACATGAGGAAGAACCAAATATTTGTGTTACTGCGACATTAAAGTAATGTCCTGGCAACACCAGTTTACGCCAATTAGTAATTGTAAAATGGTGGATTTGAGTTAACAGTGATAACCTCTTAATATAAAATCAATATATTTAAATTTTAAACCACATGATAACTGAATGTAACTTAGATGAGCTTTCAAACCTTGCAAAACAATATACGTTTGCCAAATATTCATATTTTTCTAGGGCATAAAGTATTTCCACAATACGGAAGAGAACCGCAGTTCGTCATCACATGTTATGGAATACCTATAAAATAAAACGAAGCAGACGTGTCGAAATAGCGTAATTGGTAGCATGGTGGGTTTCGTGAATTGGAGGTCATTATTTAGTAAAGGAGCTGATTCGATTTTCCAATTAGCATGAATTTTGTCTTCGTAGGGAATATTAATTTTTGTGATAATATAATTGTTCTTGAATTATTTTACAATGTATTATTGTTTTGTTGCAAAAGAAATACAAGAAATTTGTAAACACAAGTGCTAACATCAATAAAACACAAAAAATGTTTTGCCGCAACATGAACACCACCTTAATTTTGAAAATACTCTAAGCAGGTAACGTTTTTGGAAAAATACTTAGTTTTGCAGTTAAACTAATAGCATAACAATATATGACATTACAGCAACACTGACGGCTCACAGATAACAAAATATTGCTGTACTTGTAAACTTTTGGCACAAAATTATACTTTTATCTGTGTAAAAGTGTTTACTTTGTGGAGGAAGCTTTAAACTTTAAGGCATTCGGCACAACTAATTCTTCATTTCGGCCGAAAAAGTTTTGTCTGNATTTGTGGAGGAAGCTTTAAACTTTAAGGCATTCGGCACAACTAATTCTTCATTTCGGCCGAAAAAGTTTTGTCTGCCTTTTTATTTTTAAATTAATTGTTACTTCAGTATTCCATTATTTTATGTGGTTAAAAAACGTTGGTTGGCATTAGCACTGTACATGTAACTAATCATACAATTTTAAAAGTTTTTTGGGAGTTAATTAGGAGCTATTTTCTCTTCCACACCTTGATTAACCTGGTTATTAAGTGCGCCTGGTGGTGAAAATTTTTTTATTGGATTTTTCGTTTTAGATACAGCAACGAGCACTTCACAACTACAAATGCAGTACGTAAATGGGCAACATAAGAACATTGCGTACTCGAGAAACGAACCTAGGGCAGCATACACAATGCTGTATTTCATAGGCCAACAAGATTTACCATGGTTGAGGTACGAGAAAAATCTCTCTGTAGATATTGTGGTTGAGAGAGCTATATGAGCGTCTACAGAGCAAGGCATGCAAACGTAAAAAAAATGTTTGTTTTCGTAAATGCATGTTTGAATGGAACATTAATGTAAGTTTAGCGCGAGAAAATAAAACAAATTAAATAACGATTGAATTATAAATTATGTTTAAATGAAGTGTGCTTTATGGTTAAGGAAACGTGATTTTCGCGAAGTGTTCCACGGAGCCTAGATTTAAATATCCGACGTTCACTCTTACAGCTTTCCTCTGATTGTCCTTGTGTGAAGACATTTTAGAATATGACTGGGAAATCCGAATTACAGAACCCTGGGACGAAGATAAAATTAGTCAATCACGAAAGCGGATCTGAACTCAAGATTTTAAAAAACAACTAGACAGGAACGCTTTTCGCAAAAATCGGGTATCCCAAACCATAAATGACATGATTGTGAAATTATTACAATTATTGATGAAATCAACTGATGTTTAAGAATTTGAATAATATATATCAACACAATAGGTATATTTTGGATGCCTTATTACGAGGAAGCAACTCAGGATGGCCTATAATGTCTTTATGTATGTATTATACCTGTGTATGCAAACACAAAGTATGCCCATAAGCTGCTTTAGGGTATTTTCACGCAGTGCTGTAAGCATGCATACTTCTAGAGCACCGGCACTCACTGAGGGGAATTTAAAATACCTGACACGAGTTGAGAGTTCTTCAGCTAACCCACATACCGACCAGCGAACAAAGCCCATTTGCGAAGCTGCTCGGTCCTCTTGGGCGCCGGCCTTGTAGTTATGAGAATCTCTTAATTCCCCGATTACACGCTGTCGGGTCGCAACGCTACCCAAGTCACTGCTGTGTCTGCTCTTTCAACAGTTGCCAGGAAACGTCCCCATTCGGTTTACAGGAGTACCTCACATCACCGCGAGACCAACCCACCTGACGGTACGCAAAACGCACCACAAAGAAAAAAATCAGGTGCGTCTGCAGACGCTCTCTTACTTCCACGGGACTGGCGAGTGTTTCCGTGCCAGCAATCCGAACGCCAACCTTGCTACAAAGGAAATCCAATCATGCAGCAGGAATCTTTCTTCTTTGCTCTCCGTCTGTCACGAACATATTTACTGGGTATTTTCACCCCATCCTCCAGCGGTCTTAAGTCTTCAGATCTCGTCTGCACGACTCTCCAGGCAGTCGCACCCCCCTCACCTTTCACGGTGACCTCACCACAGCAGTTCCACGAAGATCTTCACATTGAAGTATCGATCGTATGTCAAAAGCGACCTGAGAGCTCGGCAGCCCCAACACATAACCTGCGACACCGACGCCGTACTTCAAGCTGAGTATGAAAAAATAGATATCCATATTTGGTAGCTGATAGTGGGCGGAGTGGAGAGATTTAGGCGGCTCTTAACTACGAGGTCTTGAGAGCCGATGAGGGTGAAATGACGTGAGAATGGAGCAGCGCCAGAATCCATGGGCAAGGGAAATGGGAGATCCCCAAGAAAACCCGCCGACCAGCGGCATCGTGCGGCACGATTCCCACATGCGAAAATCCGGGAGTGACCCCGGAGGGGATTGAACCCGATACAGTCTAAACGCTCAACCACCGTGAACCCGGTAACTGATAGGCTCATCTGGTTTCTAAGGAAAATAATATTCCGCGACATGCTGTACTTCAAGATACTTGAGCTCAGACCAGCTGTCGTGATAGGATGATTAAAATTTCTACGCATCTTAGCTGTCTGTTGGCGAGTCACCCACGTTCAGGGCCGGATTGACTTAGTTATCGTTGGCCCAACTATTCGAACACAAAGACGCACGGAATAACCTACTGAAATCTGCAGGGCTGCACGCACGCAGGACGTTGAAGTCTAGTGTACGCGTAAAGCGAACGATAAAACTATTTGCAGAGAACACCCATGGTGCGAGTACTTTCTGGCATATCCCATCTGGCGAATGTATCTTCCAAAGTATTGCTACAGTGTAGGAAATTTCTTAAAATTTTTCTGAACCAGTTTTGGATCATATAGGGCAGTTCTCGTTACGCTTGTTCCTAGTTTTTACTATTTTATTTTCTTAGAAGTGTCTTTGGTTTTTTACTTTATGATCGTGTAATATAACTTTGAGTTCGTTTTACAATTCGTTATTTGTTTGCTGCTTGGTTTAATCAAGGGCGGTTTGTCTGAGCTATTTTATAATATTCAGTGGTTACTTATATGCCATTAATTTCATGCCGTCATTTTTACATGAGGACCAGTTTGCGAACCAAGTTCATCTACTTACGGATTTTTAGCAAAAGTAATACTTTCAAAATAATTTATGCCCAGAATTGTAATTGAGAAGTGGCAACCCATTTTAAATTTCCTGATACAATTCCTACACATTATAATAGGTTTTTCATCACCTTCAATTTGTTGCTCATGGCTAGAGACCTGAAAAATGGGCGGATTCATTTTGAGACAAGCTAGAATTCAAAACAGATGTGTTTATATAACTTAAACCATTGGTCCAAATAGTGTTTGACACCTCCTGGAGAACGATGTCCAATTTTCGCCTTCCACTGTGACAGCAAACAATGAATGTGCCATAGGTATCTGCATATTTGTGTATAAGACTGTTGAGTCTAGCCTCCAGGTTATCGAACTCGTGAATTTTTCCGGTCTCTACTCATGAATAGGGACAGGTGTTTTTCGCGAAAAGATTTACTCTCATGCTATACTTCAATATCCTACGTCCACAACCTCCATTTTCGTTTGTTATTGGCCGCGCGTCAAAGTGAGAAGACATGTTCTCATTTGACTGGGCCAATCAGAATAAAGTACTCCAGTACTGAACGTCCGTGATTCGCGGGCGGACATTTGAAATAATCCTACCACGAAAGTATATATGAACGAAAGTGCTTTGGAGTACAATTGGTCTTGAAATCTGTTAGCGAAAATCACCTGTCCCTAATCATGAAGGACGTTCGCTGGGACAGTAGGGCTATAATAGCGTACGTTGTATCCTAAACATATTGAGTGTATTTCTATCCCATACTTTCTGTAGGGCCGTGAGCAACTGAATAATGCAATAACCCAGGTGGCGCAATAATTTTTGAGGGGCGTATGTTACATGCTTATTCCAGCGAATGCTTTAATTTCCAACAAACTAGTATTTTAAAATCCTTGTGTTTATATGGACTCTTTTATTTTAATGCATAAATTTGTTGGGTGGTAAACGAATTTCTATAAACGTATTATCATGCCATCTTTAGTTGACTATTTAGAGAAGGCAAGGTCCTTGCTCCTGGATGGAAATTGCACGACGCTTAACAGAGACCCTCGTGACTTTGGTGTTAATTTCAATCAATAGTGCCGGCAATGGTCCAGTCACGTCACACTATAGTGGCTCCTTTTCCAAGACGCCAAATGAAAATTTGATCTTCTTAGCAGCAGCAGATTCTGGGAGATATTGTCTTTCAATGAAAGCAGGACAAGATCACCCCAAACGGCACTGTATGTCTTTAACTCTTCACAGGTTGGTTACAAAGAACCTGCGCGACCCCCAAACAAAATCAACATAAACGACACTGAGAGTCATTTCTAGGGAAACCTGATTTTTGCAAAAAGATTTCCACGCAGGTTATCTTTCAGTTTCCTACTTGCACACCTGCAGTTTTTCTTTTGGTACTGGCCGCGTGTCTTCGGCAGAAGACTGTGTGTTATTCAACTACGTTAAGTCAGAACTTATTTTCTCCGGTACTGAAAGTTTGTTATTCGCGTGCAAGCACCCCAGATGCGGAGCGTTTAAAACAATCCAATGGCAAAAGTAAATATGAGTAAATGTTTTTTAAACACATCTACTCAAGCGTTGCAAGTCATATTTGATTCCCGCCACATACAACTGACGTGAAATAAAAAACATGTTAATATAAAAATTGGAAAACACTCCTAGTTGATACGAATATTTCCACTAGTCTTTGTGAGCAGAGAAGGTTTCCATTTGTCTTCCTAAAGACGTAAACGGTTACAATTTATGAAAACGTCGCTACTGTTTCGTCATATAAACAACTCCTATGTCCATGCCTATTGCCATCGTTGAGACTTCAACAATTATTTGCGTGGATATTATTAAACTCTACTTGACTGTCTTTCGATTGACGACTCATTGTATTCCTTTTGTTTCTTTCACTTCGTTATCACTTCAGTTTTTTTTCCCTGCAGAAATACACGGACGGAAAAAATTTTAAACTCCCCGAAGAGCGCTGTCGAAATGAACGGGGGCACAATAGTTGGATGCTGGAGGAGTGTAGTTAAACTGATGAACGTTAGAATAACACCGGCCAACAGATGGCGTTTTACCATTGACTTAGCTGCGCCGTGTACAACAACGCACCAGACAGCATCGCGTGCACCTAGAAGGTTGAATGTTGAGCACGTGCGTAGCCATCAATCTATCGCTGTGCCTCGAAGACGGTTGCGCGCCACTGGTGTACACTTACAGCCGTCTGAGAGTGGCCACATCGCGGGACTTCGCGAGGCCCTTCGACACATAGAAGGAATGCTGCACATGTTGGTCATTGTTAGAGACCTGAATAATTCGCAGATTAATTTTGAGGCAAGCTAGAATTCAAAACACGTGTGTTTACGTAACTTTAGCTATTGGTCCACACGGGTTTTGACACCTCCTGAAGAACGTTGTCCCAATCGTCGCCTTTCACTGTGACAACAGACACCCAATGTGCAGTTAATATCGGCATATTTGTACATAAGACTATAGAGTCTAGCCTGCAGGTCATTGAACTCGTGAATTTTTCAGGTCTCTAGTCATTGTGCATCCGTAGTGTGGATATGTTCAACAATGGTCAGTTGAACACGCCCATACCTGTAGACCAGGAGGCCTATGCTCGACTTTTCATTCCTATACGAATCGCCCGCCTTACCGTTCGGAAAGCGCTTGTGGTAAGCTTGAACGCGTTCTACGCCTTCGTATACGACCTTCGTATACGAACCACTATTCGTCCAGTGGCGGGCAGACACTCGTATGCGAACAAGGAAAATAAATATGGCTGGAAAATATGTTGACAACAGCATATTCTTGGGAATACTCATAAACGTCTAAAACTAAGAAACATTTGTTACAATTATATTTTATAATTATTATAAATAATTAAATTACATCCTTTACGTACACATGTCTCCATTTTAAACAAACATTCTAAACTCTTTTAAACTATTTCTTTATATTAATCTTGCATGAGCACTTATTGTGAAGTATCTTAAAACAATTGATTAAAAAAATTGTACTTCTACACGATATAATGCCATTTTAGAATATAAAGAAAACCTTTGTTAATATTAACATAATAGTAAATAAAACGTCGTATTATAACTTGAAACGTGAACTAGATACATGAATTTTCAAGTAAAGATGTCTGTTGCACTATAAAAACTTGTTTTCCCATAATTTTTAAACCCATTTTTTCATATTGCATACCTCTGCGTTAAAGACTGGTAAAACAAATTTTCATGACATTACTTATCGTCGTTTTATCGTCGAAGAATTGCGTTAAACCCTACATTATTAGNTATAACTTGAAACGTGAACTAGATACATGAATTTTCAAGTAAAGATGTCTGTTGCACTATAAAAACTTGTTTTCCCACAATTTTTAAACCCATTTTTTCATATTGCATACCTCTGCGTTAAAGACTGGTAAAACAAATTTTCATGACATTACTTATCGTCGTTTTATCGTCGAAGAATTGCGTTAAACCCTAAATTATTATCGAATTTGTGGTAGCTACCTCAGTAGGTATTACTAACTTTTCTGTGTGAAATACCATTTGGATAGACAGTTTTTACTTGTATAAATCACACTTATATATTACAGTAGGCTACTATACGATAACGCATATAAACGTGCTGATTGCTGAATTAGTAAAGATTGCTGAATATATTTAGCGAACTGTTGCTGCAAGGCAAATAATTAACTTTTCATGCAGCTTTGGTTTATCAATTTCGCACTTGTTTGCTGTAACGTCACTGCATGCACTGCAAAGCAAGGTGATTATGAGAAATACATTTATATTTTAAAAAAATGCAGTTAAGTTGGTCATTTATACGTATTTTATAAAAATTAAATTAATGTCTGAGTCAATNATTGGTCATTTATACGTATTTTATAAAAATTAAATTAATGTCTGAGTCAATCGAGAATTGAACATGAAAATTTTTGTCGTTAAGCCGCCACCTTACTCGTTGTTCTACTGCCGCCAGATAAGAAAACTGAGCAAAAGCTGAAAATCAATATAGTTAACCGTATATATGAATATTTCACTTTTCAGCAGATTTTTTTTTTTGTGTTTGGTTCATTCGGTCATATTATTATCGTTTACATAAACAGGAAAATGTAGTATTCTCTCTGATAAACGGTTTTGAAGCCTTAGTTGTCACGTAAATTAAAATTTTAAGTCGAAGTGGCAATTCGAATATTTGCCAATTTAACAACCAAGGCTTCTCAACTCGAGTGCACATTTCGTATGCAAGCTCTAGCTGGTGCAGCATACTGATTTCCGGGAAAAAAAATTCGTATGCGAAAATGACCATTCGAATTTATTCGAATTCGAGCACTCGAACTGTATTTTCGAGCATAGGCCCCCAGGTTCGGGACGGCATCGTAGTACATATGCTCGTCAAGATCGGCGTATTGTTAGGGTAGCACTGGCAGACTGTACCACATCACCAGCTGGATCAGCGTGAATAGAGCAACAGGGGTGTCCACCACACCATTGGGAATCGTCTACGTGCAGCAGGACTACGAGCACCTGTGCCTTTGGCCAGGTATCCTCGTCTGCCATAACACCACCATGTACGTATCCTGTGGAGTCGTGAAAGGATCTCTTGGAGATTGGAATAGGTCTCTGTTGTCTTCAGTGATTAGAGCAGGCTCTGCATTCATGCAAGTGATGGAAATTTATGTTTGCGATATGGACTGTTTGAGCGTCATCTTCCAGAGTGTATTCGCTCCCGACACATGGGCCCATATCTTGTCATCGTGGTATGGGGTGCAATATGTTAGTGAAGAGATTTGGGCAGCTCTTAACAGCGAGATCTTGAGAGCCGACGAGGATGATTGAGGTTAGTATGGAACAGCGCCGGAATAAAGAGGTGGGGGAAAAGGGATATCACCGAGAAAACCCGCCGACCAGCTGCATCGTCCGGCACTATCCCCACTTACAAAAATCCGGGAGTAACCAGGCCGGGGATTGAACCCAGTTTGCCTTTGTGGGAGGAGAGCATGCTAACTGCTCACCCACCGCGACCCCTGAGGTGAAGTAAGCTAAAATTCCCATTCATCAGTGGTATTTGTGGCGGGTCCATTAAACAGTGCATTGCTCTAACAGTTTTCCTGCCATTACTCCAACAGAAATGTAATGTTCTCTTTCAGCAGGATGATGCTTTTCCACATACTACTCGACACGCTCTTCATGATGCTCGACAAATGATCTGACCAGCAAAATTTCTAAACCTCTTTCCTATTGAACATGTTTGAGACATGATGGAATGGCGCCTAAAACACACTGTATGACCAGTTTATAACCTTCCACTGTTGCAATAACCGGTGCAAGAGTTTTGGAACACTTAATCTCACGAATACATTCGCCACGTGTATGATCGCTTAAATTAAACATATACGCCTGTGTTGATGCCAGAGGTAGGAGTGGGGTATACTGTATATTGATGTGGTACTAAGCATATTCAATCCTTTGCTTCTGGTTTGTTTAGTCGGTTTTGTTGATAATGTTTTGTCATTAAACTATATTACCTCTTGGCTGAATCATAAATGGAATGACATACTCAGTTATGGCACTGAAATTTCTGTTAGTGCATCTACGCGTTCTTTTACTTATCTGTCCACAACGGCTGTTCTTGGGTTATTTTCGATTTTGCAGTTTTCATATAATATTGTGGATTTCTCTGTGACAACTCAGATCTGGAATGGCGCAGGCACATAAAAATAAATTCTCTATGGCCCCATTCAGACCCAGTATATAGAATACATAACGCACAGGAAGGTTATTTTTTACAGATACTGTATAATGTGAGGTTCAGTGTCTATGATCTTCCCTGTGGTGAAGTGATTCTAAAACCTTGTCACTGGTCTAGGTTATCATTGGTTTATATCACTACAGCTAAACACAAAGCCTACAGCTCATTGATTATCTAAAGAATAATATGAATTGTGTCCGAAGTCAGTATTAAGTGAAAAGTGCCATACTACCCAACTGTGATATATTAGGGTTTGTTACAGTGCATGAGCTTCACAATAATTTATTTGCTATATTTGCCGAAGTTTTCTATTCCGCGGCACCGGTTTCCAGATCACACGACTGATTCGCCCGTTGGTAACAACTTATTATCTTACTTTCATTGTACTAGTGCCTATTTGGTATACGTGACAAAGTTCAGTAAAACCAGANTGGTAACAACTTATTATCTTACTTTCATTGTACTAGTGCCTATTTGGTATACGTGACAAAGTTCAGTAAAACCAGATGCGAATATCATCCAAGTAGATAAGACGGAGCCACAAATAACTAAGTTATCGGAGTCGAAATGTTGTGGTGGTTCCTTTGTTGTGTGCGTACCAAGTCTACTATTGAATTCGCAAGGCTCTAGGATTGGATATTGTTTCTGATTGGCTACTGCATGCTGCGAAAAGGTTCCTTATTGGCTAGGCTGCCAGCTGGCGAGTAGGTTATCAGGTTCCTACTGGCAAACCAAACCTTTTTTTTTTTGCCAGTTTGCTGGTGCGTGTGGGCCTGGAACTCACAGTATATAGGACTATTTGACAGAGTATTTATGGGTTTACAATAAACAAACATAGGCAAAGAACATAATAAATAGAACACTGCTGGTAAAAAATGCAATGCTGGTTAACAAAGTTTTCATGTTTCGGCTGACTTGAAATACAGGATAAGTATAAAAGAATACCCCAAATTTGAAGGTCTATAATATCAAAATCAAACAACTTACAAGATTGGTTGACCAATCAAGTGGACCGTGGACTGTGAAGTAAGTTTACCATACATTTATATATGTTCAATGTGACCACCATGAGTGGTCCGAGCGACATCCATGCGATAATCAAACTCGTTCCACACTCTTATCAGTATTTCCGGTGTTACGGTTTGGATGGCATCCGTAACTGTCGTTTTGAGATCATCAATGTTAGCCGACAATGATGGACGAAAGACTTGATCCTTTATGTACCCCCATAGAAAAAGACTCACGGGGTAAGATCTGTGCATCTTGGGGGCCAGTGATGTAGAGCCTGGTCACCAGCTGCTCCTCGGTACCGCAACGAAACGTTTCGGCAACGTCTCGTTCAGGTATCCGCGAACAGTTAGGTGCCAATGGGGTGGAGCACCATTCTGCTGGAAAATGAAGTCCCCCGCCGTCTTTTCTAAGTGAGAAAACGACCACTCTGTAAGCATGTACAAATAAGGGATTCCAGTAACAGTGGGCTCGTGAAAAAAGAAAGGGCCGAAAAGAGTGTCTTTGGATACAGCGCAAAACACGTTCACTTTGGGTGAAGCGCTCTCGTGTTCGATGGTTTCATGTGGAGGCTCCTGACNTTGGATACAGCGCAAAACACGTTCACTTTGGGTGAAGCGCTCTCGTGTTCGATGGTTTCATGTGGAGGCTCCTGACCTCATTTCTACACGATGTGCCGGTTCACCTTGCCATTTGTATGGAACGTCGTTTAATCGCTAAAAGACAGCTTAGATAAGGAGACATCGTCTACCTCGTTCTGGGCAAGAACGAACGCGCAGAAATCACTTCTCAGTTCTTTATCCCTTTCGGTAAGACCCTGTACAAGCTGTAATCTGTATGGTTTCTACAGAAATAGCTTTCGAAACACTGCCCATACCGTCGAATAAGGGTNTGGTAACAACTTATTATCTTACTTTCATTGTACTAGTGCCTATTTGGTATACGTGACAAAGTTCAGTAAAACCAGAGGCGAATATCATCCAAGTAGATAAGACGGAGCCACAAATAACTAAGTTATCGGAGTCGAAATGTTGTGGTGGTTCCTTTGTTGTGTGCGTACCAAGTCTACTATTGAATTCGCAAGGCTCTGGGATTGGATATTGTTTCTGATTGGCTACTGCATGCTGCGAAAAGGTTCCTTATTGGCTAGGCTGCCAGCTGGCGAGTAGGTTATCAGGTTCCTACTGGCAAACCAAACATTTTTTTTTTGCCAGTTTGCTGGTGTGTGTGGGCCTGGAACTCACAGTATATAGGACTATTTGACAGAGTATTTATGGGTTTACAATAAACAAACATAGGCAAAGAACATAATAAATAGAACACTGCTGGTAAAAATTGCAATGCTGGTTAACAAAGTTTTCATGTTTCGGCTGGCTTGAAATACAGGATAAGTATAAAAGAATACCCCAAATTTGAAGGTCTATAATATCAAAATCAAACAACTTACAAGATTGGTTGACCAATCAAGTGGACCGTGGACTGTGAAGTAAGTTTACCATACATTTATATATGTTCAATGTGACCACCATGAGTGGTCCGAGCGACATCCATGCGATAATCAAACTCGTTCCACACTCTTATCAGTATTTCCGGTGTTACGGTTTGGATGGCATCCGTAACTGTCGTTTTGAGATCATCAATGTTAGCCGACAATGATGGACGAAAGACTTGATCCTTTATGTACCCCCATAGAAAAAGACTCACGGGGTAAGATCTGTGCATCTTGGGGGCCAGTGATGTAGAGCCTGGTCACCAGCTGCTCCTCGGTACCGCAACGAAACGTTTCGGCAACGTCTCGTTCAGGTATCCGCGAACAGTTAGGTGCCAATGGGGTGGAGCACCATTCTGCTGGAAAATGAAGTCCCCCGCCGTCTTTTCTAAGTGAGAAAACGACCACTCTGTAAGCATGTACAAATAAGGGATTCCAGTAACAGTGGGCTCGTGAAAAAAGAAAGGGCCGAAAAGAGTGTCTTTGGATACAGCGCAAAACACGTTCACTTTGGGTGAAGCGCTCTCGTGTTCGATGGTTTCATGTGGAGGCTCCTGACTTCATTTCTACACGATGTGCCGGTTCACCTTACCATTTGTATGGAACGTCGTTTAATCGCTAAAAGACAGCTTAGATAAGGAGACATCGTCTACCTCGTTCTGGGCAAGAACGAACGCGCAGAAATCACTTCTCAGTTCTTTATCCCTTTCGGTAAGAGCCTGTACAAGCTGTAATCTGTATGGTTTCTACAGAAATAGCTTTCGAAACACTGCCCTTACCGTCGAATAAGGGTTTTGCATTTCCCGGGTAGCTTGTAGAGTTGATTTTCTCCGATAGCAAACGAACGCTTGTTGAAACCGTTGCACCTTTTCTTCCAACACACGTGACGGCCCGGAACTGTTGCCCCTGCAAAGGCACCCTGTGTCAGGGAACTGAAGTAACCAGCGTACGATACTCCACCTATCGGGAGGACGACGTCCGTATTTGCGATGGAATTCACGTTGAACAGTCGTAACCGATTCACATTTAGCAAACTGAATAACACAGAACGCCCTCTGTTGTTCTGTTGCCATCATAATGCGGACTAACACACAACACACGCTCATAGTGCGACAACAGACGCTCCCAGTGTCATCTCTCGGCACGTAAAGGAAACATCTGACCGCCCCCTTCACATTGACGTGTCGAATGCGAGCTCGCTTCCCCCTCACCTCCTCAAACCGAGCGTTACGAACGCCATCCGAACCGTTACACCGGACATGCTGACAGAACTTGGAACGAGTTTGATTATCGCGTATATGTCATTCGGGTTGCTCATGGTGGTCACATTGAACATTCATGAATATATGTTAAACAATCTTCATGGTTTCACGGTTCATTTTATTGGTAAATCAAGGTTCTAGGTTATTTCGTTTTGATATTATATACCTTCAAAGTTGGGATATTCATTTTATACTCATCCTATACATAAAATGGAGTACAGTAACAGATTAAGTAAGATATTCTATTGAAAATGCTCAATGAATTAACAACTTTCCATTTTTACTTATGTTTAAAGTTTTACTTTTGCGATCTTAAATATGTGTATAACTTTTAAAATTTTTTCAGAGTAGACTTTTACCTGTTCTATCCTCAAAATTCACAGCTTGCAACATTTCTTCGTTCGTACATCATAATGAGGTTTCTCAATTCTTATAATTAAGTAAACATTTCGCTAAAAATGTTATACTCTTCTCTGACCAGTTGTTGCTCTGAGTACCTGCATAAGAAATTACAATTAATCATACCCATCATGCACTGTGTCGGGACCTTTCACGCCCACAATCAAGCACAATTGTGAATCTGCATGTCTGGGAACATAGCGGTCCATTCTCGAGCACACGACCTATGATTTATACGAGTAACTGGCGTGGTCAGTGCGAGTTCAACCAGTGTTATTATATACTTTTAAACCCTTACACTTTGTTGTTACTTTCGTGAGTGGACCACTCGTTTCCTGACACGCACTACACGCTAAACATCTTCTTTTTTCTGGAATCCATAATTTGCTACGCAAAAACAAAAGTTGTTTGAATATGAAGCACTGCAAATTAAGTCTTCCATAAACAAGAATTTTTTTAAATGTTTAAATTAATGACTTTGATGACCTCACATAGTCATTTAAATAGTTCTGCAGATGTCTTTGTGCTAATATCAGTTAGTTGGCCCTTACATATTAAAAAAAAATTATGCTTTCTGAAACAACAGTGGTTAGGAAATAAGAGAGATGTAAAAAATCTTTCAAAATTATATTCACTAAAAGAAATAACTCAGGCGACTCCGAAACTCGATTTCCCCCTCGCCCTTCATCTTACTCTGTGCTAATAGCCGAACGCCCATAGTAAAACAACAACGTTAAAAATTGTGTTCAGGCAACTTTTTATAGGAACGCTATGTCAAGAAGTGACGTGAACCGGAATGCAATAGCGCAACCTCTTTGGAAGGACTGAGGTAAGTTATATGGAGAACAATCGCATTTAAAAATTTGATTGAAAGTCTGCAGGAGGACTGCTCGTTTGCTGAGTTGCAGCTTTGTAACTGCAGAACATATTGCTTTATGAATGTTTGCGTCAGGGCTACATTTGCGAACTGAAATCGACAATTTACGACATCAAATTTCTAATAGTGCCGATTTGTTACCTTTGGTAAGAATCAGTATTTTTTTTTACTAAAAACAAAGGATCCTCAAATGCCATAGAACAAAAACGTACAAAGAAGAATATTGTTAACAGTAAAAATATGTTAGTGTGTACTTCTCTTTGAACTGAAGCAATATTGTATTATTGTAAACAAAACAGCCTGAAAGGAATTTTTTTCTTTCTCGTAGAGAATACTTTGTAAGAAATGTTTTTATGTGTACAGAGTTGCAAAGCAGTTACGCTGAGCGAATCGTGTACAAGCTGGTACTCAAGTTGAAGTACTCGTTAAGACAAAAAATAAAAAATAAAAAATGACAAGAGTTTTGGGTGAATAAAAATCTGTCATGCTTAGCATAGTCGTTTATAACGAACTCACGAAATTTCCATGTCTATATATGGTCACTGTAATGCTTTCCATCGCGAATAGAGATTTAAGCAACAATATTCACGGTAACGCACATCACCCTTAGCTCAGTTCCCGAATCCGTGTCCCCGGAAGACCGTAAACAATCTGCTTAGTGGTAGTCTCGTGTTCGCTCGCGGTCTGTAATAGAAGCAGCTCCGAATCCCCTGCGCTGCTTTGCGGTTGTTTCTCTGCCGGATGGTGTAGTACGCGTCGGCAACTAGGACACTCCTCGATAACGGATCACGGCACTACTAGAGCGCAGGTGGACCCAAGTATCTGTGGTCATTGGGCATGCAATTAAGGGTAATTGGGGACCGCAGCGCTTTCCTCTCAACAAGACGAACAGGGCTTGATTCCCGGCGGGGTAGCTTCCCGGATTTTCGCAAGTGGGAATCGTGCCGGACGATGCGGTTTTTCTCGGGGATATCCTGTTTCCCCTGCCATTGCATTCCGGCGCCACTCTGTACTTACTTCGCTTCACTATCATAGGTTCTCAAGATCCTGATGTTATAAGCCACCCGAACCATTTCACTACGCGTTAACACTTTCAGTCAAAACTGAATATATAATTTTAAGCGTTACAAAAAATAAATTTTTTGTTCGGAACTGTACTAACATACAGATGACTCGACGATTTGCCTTACATCAGGACCAACCTAAATGTATCTATGCTTTATGTTCCTGGCATCAGTGGTTTGTGAGGCTACGGAACACAGTCTCAGCAGCGATTGATGTATCCCACACGTAGGGAACCTTTCTCATTGGACGATATGTTCCGCTGTGTACAGTGCAGACCATTCAAGCCACTTCATATGCAACGTCCCAGACAGAGGACACTGCGACTGAAAGGGTTAAGGCATTTGATCCCTGCCAATTTGAATTTTGAATTTTCTGCTACAACCTTAGAACACAGATCTGATAATAAATTTACTGACTGGCGGTTGCGGGGCACGAAGAGTTTCATATAGGTAGAGACCTGAAAAATTCGCGAGTTCGTAGACCTGCAGGCTAGACTCAACAGCCTTATACATAAATATGCCGATATCAATGGCACATTGGTTGTTTGCTGTCACAGTGGATGGCGACAATTGGACACCGTTCTCCAGGAGGTGTCAAACACTATTTGGACCAATGGCTAAAGTTATATAAACGTACCTGTTTTGAATTCTAGTTTGTCTTAAAATGAATCCGCGAATTTTTCAGGTCTCTACTTTTAAGTAAGAACTTCAAACTTCGCTACTGGAGAGAGTTTTATTTTCAACTTGGCGAATTTTCTTGAAATGGGTAGTTTTGGGAATAAACAGGAAATGAAACAGTTTTGCGTTAAACACTTTTTGAAAAGTTCCTATTAGTTTAAAATACTTTCCGGAACAAATTCTAAATGCATTGGACTTGTGAGATAAGCTCTTAACCCTTTCATACCTACTTTAGTTTACGTTTTCCGGTGTTGCAAACAAAAAAAATTTGATGCGTGCTGTACTAAAGTCGTCGCAGGACTTGTTTCGTTGTCACAGCCAAAGAACTGTAGGCTATATCTTCGGCTGCAAGTTATATGAACCAATAACTAGCTAGACCAGTAAGAGAGTTTGCGAATCATTTACCCACAGGCAATATCATTGGTCATTGAGCTTCGCAGTGTGTAGTACAGACTAAAAATTAACTACACATGTGTAGTCTACACAAATGTATACACTGGGTCTGAACACTCGTCTTCACCTATGATACCGAAATTATTATTTTTCGTTTCATAATTTCAGTTTCAGGAGTATAATTGGAAAGACTTGATTACAAAACAATTACAAATTTATATTTTTTTTAATGTTTTTGTATCTTATTTTCTTTGTGTTAATTCCTTCTCACAAAAAGACAGAACGTTATTTATAAAATAAACACATCTTCCTCACGTTTTGCAACCATCAGATAACACATAAAGAAAATGAAGCAAACCCATAGTAAACAACTCGTAAAATGTAAATTTTATATAATCGTACACTGTTTGTAATAACTTTAAATCAGAAACTATGACACCAAAACGAAGAAGTTCTTTAAAAGGGGTGGGGCCGTGCGATAAGGTTAGGAGGCGTGCGTGAAGATTTTTAGGCGGCTATTAACATCGAGGTCTTGAGAGCCGAAGGGGATGAGACGTTGAGAAAGCAGAATGATCGGTAGAAGCTAAAACCTGAAATACCACGTGGCATATGTTTAATTAAGATACTGTTAATTTGAATGGTTTAAATGTTTTACCATGGTTCGAGTCGTAAAATAATAACATCATAGTGTAACTTATATGCTGAAACCACTTTTGGAATATTTTCTTCTATGCGTCGTTATAATAAACTTTGATTAAGTGGTTAAAGTTTTATAAATGCGTCACACTTTTATACGATATGTAGTTATCTTCCAATTAACAGTATTCTGCTGATCGGAATACGTGTACTTATTTAGTTGGGTGATTTGTGCTTAAAAATGTCGTTCTTCGTCAATTATTTGGTACCATAGTTTAGAGCGGGACAAAAATGGCTCTTTTCTAGGTTTGACCGTAAAGGGCCCAGTTCAAAAATATATTTTTCCGTCATTGGTTCTCGTGTGTGATACTTATTCCTAATTTCTCTTGGCCAAAGAAAATGCTGGCACTTTATTAATGAACGTTTATGGTTGGTCTGAAAATTTCCAAGACAAGTCAAAAACGGATCATCTGACCATAAAACCATCAATACGTTTTAGTGTTTTGAAAGATATCCCATAAAAAAAAAATTCTCGATTTTTACAGTGCCTCTAATTATGATGTTTATCTCTTACATTCGTAAAGTTTCATAAACCTTGCGAAGTGAAACGTTAAAATAATTTTATTCTGAAACTAGGCAAACAATGTAAATCAAATATAGAATTTTACTTTGAACGTTGAGCAGGAGTGCCATTTTAAACGTATTTACACTGAAGAGCTTACAACTACCTCACATTAAATGTTTGCATATTTTTTATTTGCCTATGAAAAAAAAATCTTGTTCGCATTTATATGTTAAATAACGTGAACAACGACTGCATCCAGAAAACTGAATAATAAAAAAATTAAAAACCCTTTTTACTAAAGACTCCAGTCGCCCACGCCAGCAAAATGGCGTCACTGGCTATCAACATGGCGCAAGGTCGTTCACCAATCATGGCCCTGAAAATTACTCGCCAGCCAGCAGCCCAACCAATAGGAAATATTTCGAAGTACACAGTAACCAATCAAAGTGAATGCCCACTTCCGGAGCCTCACGCAGCCAATCAGCGTATAAGTACGTCTACATCAAAGGAACTGCCACGTAATTTCACTAAAGTGTGTTTATCTAATCCCTAACGGAAATATAGTGCATTCACGATTTATTCGGATGTTTTGAAATGAAACTTTGAAAAATCACTTTTGGGCTTAACATGTAAACCTTTTCAATAACTTGTATACCACAAATATATAAAATTGTGATTAACTATTAAGTACTGTATTCTTGAATAAATGAAACTCTACCTTAGTGTCTTCTATAATTTTCAATATTTATAACGAATTAAAAACTAATTTAAATCAGTGAGAGCAACGATATGTTTGCAACGGCTAGTAAGAAATAGTTTACATATAAATATTTTTTTAACCTAGTTATTGGTATGCTATTTGTAAATTAAACGTTGCCCATTTATTTATTTATTGAATTTTTAAATAGCGCTGAAGAAAACGTGTTTAATTCTTACAGTTAAAAATATCATCGCAAATAACCGTGCATAAGCCCTAGTGACAAGGTGTTTTTTATTTCCCCCGAGGAAGAAAATTCAATAGGTGGAGCGGAGATTGTCACTCTCTCTGTATTTCTGTATCGGGTAGTTTCGCAGCGCCTGTAGAGGCAGGATAATAATACATGTTTCAAATTTTAACATATTTCATACTTATTACAGCAAAAACAATTATTTTTTAATTTTTTGTTTACAACTGAAACAATATTTTATTGTTCGAATACTTACTATAATATATTTAGATGTGAAGGTGGGACGGTTACAAGTCCAAAGTTGGCAGAAGTGGCGAATGGCGACGCCGACATGACATGGCGTGTTTCCGAACGAAGCATCAATATTTCGTACCCGTGTTTATATAACCTAGCTATGAAAGTTACGATGTAGTGATAAATATATTTTCTACGGCAGGAATAAATTCACTGTAAAGTGCGTCATGTCCGCTGTGTGTATGTGTGATTGCAAATATCGGACGTGTGAAATTGATACGTATTAACAGTGAACTGTTTTCAATACGAAATTAATTGTTTGATAGACACGTGTGTTTATCACATAGTTGCAATCGTGCCCTAGGTGTTTCAAACACAATTGTTTAACGTGCTTACGTTTCTGTGATTTGAATGTTTACCACAACCCCAACAAAATGCTAACCCCTGTCAGAAAATTTTAGTAAATAGTGAAAAGTACCTTGAAAACAGTAAGTATTAAGGCATATAAATCTGAGCGAAATAAAAGTTACGGTAGACCTATTTGTGTACATGTTCACCACTACATTTTAAGTTTGTCGTTGCTACATACAATTATTGAGCGACACGAGTTGCGTGCTTGAATTTACTGTATTTTTCGTTGGACTAGTTGTCCCTTCATTTCAATTTTTACGACAACTAAGGCCATCCTTGTAACGAAATAACCCAACACACAAAAATAACAAGAGGTTAAATACTACAGTTCTTTTCCACGCAGTTATAAAAGGGTTAAACACAGTCCCACCAAAATATTAAAGATTATTTAGTATGTGTTATGTGCTATGTCATGTATAACAAATATGTTAACAATGGAAATAATAACCGTAAGAACTATTGTTAACATAGACACTGTTAAAAAGTTATAAAGCTGACCTAGATATGATAAAAGGCTTTAATTGTGAACATTCTTACGAAATGGTTTTTGAAATATGACTAAATTCTTTGAACAGCTGAAAACAATAAACAACCATTGGACAGTTGAAACTTATTCGAAGGGCAGTGTTTATGTTTACATGTAGCGGAAAGATACGTTATCAGTAACCAAAAGTAGAACCTTTGCAGGAGTTCAGGAAAATGTGGAAGTAACCGTAAATGGCCTATATTCCTATTGATGATAGCAACAAATTAGGCAAAGTCGTCGAATGCTTGAATATCTCATTAACGTATTCGTTCCCAGTGTATACATTTGCGTACATTACGCACGTGTAGACAATTTTTGGTCCGTACTGCACACTGCGAAGCTCAATGACCAGTGATGTTACCTGTGAGTAAATGATTCGCAAAGCGTCTTACTAGTATAGGTCATAATTTTGTTATATAACAGCAGCCGAACACACAGCCTACAGCACTGGCTGTGAAAACGAAACAAATGTTGTGTCGATTTAAGTACAGCACTAATCATAAATATTTTGTTTGAAACAACTGAAGCCTTGAATTAAAGTGGGTCTGAAAGGGTTAGGAGCTCTGTCTACCAAGCCTGAAGTCATGGAGTTCAAATGTGAAATCTAAGTAAAATAAATTCCTTCTCAGTGCATGAATTTTTAATGTAATTGCCGCAAAGAAAAAATATTCAACGCTTATTACTTAGAAAATTCTGCAACGTTAAGTAATTATAAAAAAAATTACTAAAATGTCATTATTCTTGTAAAATGGAAATTATAATGTTAAATTTAAGAAGAAATATTAAACCTTTAAATTTGCAAGAATTAACAACGCGCCAGAATTCCTTAAAAAATATATATTTTTTTAAATTTAATTTATTTAGAAGAATTTTCTTTTACAATGACACCCCATTTTAATTTCGTGGATGAGGCTTGGTTTGACACTAAAATGACGAGCGAAACAAATATTATCCCCACATTTATTGGAGCAAGAAAAGCAATTTTAATATATTTGTGCTTCCGTTAAATTCGTAGTGTCTTCTCGCCGACGCATAAAACAATTCGCCAAACGGTAAAGTTAACTTTAACATGCTGAAAAAGGATGCATAAAGTGCAAACGCATGGCGATAAATTTTAACCCTAGGTTTCAATGTTCTCTGTACATATCTGACGTTTCTCTTAATTATTTTTGCTCATCTCACATCATGCTCACATTTCACTGGGCCAAAAAAATTAAAATTTTGACATGCGAGAAATTTAAGTCAGCTATTCGTTTACAAACAGCGAATTGTGTCACAGTTGTACCTCCCGTCTACAAGACGAGCAAAGAAGTTACTACTTACTTGACAATTTAATGGCAGATAAGATTTTAGCAAATTTACCTCTGCGTCGAAGGTTCGTTTTCGGTGTTGAGAGTCCTCTAACAGGGCCATCATACCGGTCGCATTAAAAGTTATTCGGTACACCGCAGCTTCTAGTGAGCACACATTTAGTGACGCCAGGAAACTTATTGACCAGTAAATCTCAGTGCTCCAGTACCATCGGCGTTCTGCAGAACGGCAATCTCGTCAGCTATCTACGGTTTCCGTCGCGTACAACTTAAAACTTAATGCATAAAAACGAAACTGTATGACTAAGTATTTGTTATGTTCTAACAAAGTTTATCAATTGGCTAACATGATTTAGAAAAAAAACGTATTTTAGAGGCAAGGATACGTGCAACAAACCGGCCAGGCAAGGATTCCCACCTTCCTCCCCTTTCTAGTATTCTATGCATTCGTGCTGTTTTCGTGTAAATAGCCCAAACCCCCAAGCACTTCCTAGAGAGTGGAACTGTAGACAAATGTTTCAAAATGTAATCGGTTTTTAATGGTAACCCATTCGTAGTAAATAATGTGTGTTCCTCAATAATAATTACATTTTTGGTAAATAATTGATTGCATGAAATATACTATGCATTGGATTGCACAGTTGAAATAACGTTATCCTACACACGGTTAGGCGCTTCCCACTCTTCGTGCTATATCTCAAGAACGTTTAATTATATAAAATATCACCTAAGACCAAATGTGTAGAACATTTTATGGTTTAAAAGATTTGTAATTACTTTAAACATCATTTGAAGCATAAGAAACAAGATATTTAGAAAAAATAGATTTTCGCGACCTTCGACCTTCTATATCTTGAAACGCGGATACGAGATTCTGTGAGACTTTTGAGCTAGCATTAAGAATTTCAAAACAAAGATGTATGGCAAATTTTAAGCATTCTAACTTTCACTCCGAGGTTTACACCTTTTTTCATCTTATTTTATTGTACTAGAGAGTAACTGCAACATAAGTTTATGTTGTGGTCTTGTCTGCGATAATATCTGCAACTCTGTGTATAGCTCCTATTGCAGAGCGTAGTGTTCCTTCTACGGAGCAGATAGACCGGATATTCGTATGTGGGAATCATTCCCGAATGATGCCGCTAATCGGCGGGTTTTCTCGGGGATCTCCCATTTCCCCCGCCCTTTAATTCCGGCGCAGCTCCATATTCACCTCTATCACCCTCGTCGGCTCTCAAGACCTCACTGTTGAGAGCTGCCAAATCTCTTCACTCACGCACTTACTTCACTGCTGACCTTTTTCAGTGTAGAAATTTTGAAACTCATAAAAGTTAATGGAAATTATGAATAGGTCAGTGAAATTCGTGAAAAGGTTTCTAGACAATCTCAACCAATGAAAAAATTTAATAAATCCTCTTATAGTTCGTAAAAAATAAAGATCGTTAGTTATGATATTTAAGCTGTTTTTGTTACCACTTTCTTACGCCGGAGAGCCAATAAAATTCGTGATTATAGGCAAAGCAAAATTATAGGTTAACACTTAACTAATTTTATACTTGTACAAAGTGCTGAACACAGATTTTTTCAGTCTGCTAATAACTTTTAATGAAAAAAAAAATTAAGATATAAAACTGGCTGGTAGTCATTATAGCATAATTTAAAATAAATCTGTTTTTGGAAGGATTAATCATTGTAGTTACATTATAATGGACACCTGATTTTTTTAAATATATATTCATTGCTAGTTGCATTTCGAAACTCAAGTTGCGATTATCGTAAGTGAACGAATAATTTTATAAGGCGTATTAGGTTTCTGAATGCAGATCACTCACGTGAAGTATTGGAATATCATAACTCTGATTGGCGATGGTATCTACAAATTATTGTTTTCTCACAGATAACGGCGAAAAAAAAAAAAGCTGCAAGAGAGCTATTAGAACATCTAAGTCTAGTCAGCGCGAAAAATTAATTGATTTTAATCACTAGTAAGGTATACGAAATTTAGATTTATTCAGCGTCAGCCCACTAATCGTACTGAAACTTACGTGTTTCTTTTTCCATTTACCTTTTCAAAATACACTCGGGAATAAATCACACCTTGAATTGAGTTAACACACGTAAGCGTTATTGAATCATGTTAAGAATAATACGTTTTCTTTGAAACAGTTAGTACGAGTGTCAAAAATCGAAGACAAGTATCACATGGCCTGTACTTTACCAGACTAGGTGTTTTGTGTGTCTTCGTTAAGAGTGAGCTGAAATAATAAAGTTTCCGCTGGTCTAGGTCATAATTGGTTAAGGTCATAGTTCACGATAATTTTTAATTTCGTTACCATTAAGAG
Source organism: Clitarchus hookeri (assembly GCA_002778355.1). Lineage (NCBI taxonomy): Eukaryota > Metazoa > Arthropoda > Insecta > Phasmatodea > Phasmatidae > Clitarchus > Clitarchus hookeri. The sequence goes on along the minus strand of NQII01001987.1, from coordinate 75,228 downwards.
ATATATACGAGTATAAGGACCACATAAATGTAAATATTTGTAGTAAAATTGTTATAGTTTTCAAAATATATCATTGAAATTCGAAAATTTGGGAATTATGGGAGCCTTTTTTTCTATGTTCCTTATTAATTTTGCCAATGAAATTAAATGTCATGTGATAAATATCACTTATGAAACTTATAACTTATGTATCAAGGATATTTAGCAGTGGGTACTCGAGTTCAGGTATCCTGAATCTTTTTTGAAATTGGTATTGCTATTTGTGCCAAAACATTTTTATTCAAACAAAGAGAAACTAATAAATATTAGTATTATTTCTCTGTAAACTGAGAACTTGTGAAAGTCCTGCTTAAGAACTGCTTGTATCCACAAGGCGTATTATGCCTCCATGTGTAAAATTAAGTTTGCTATTGGCCTTTTTTCTTCATTCATGCGTCCGTCAAGTAAAAATACAAATTATTGTGACAGTAGTTATATCAGATATGTGCTTTTTCTTACTATTAATTTCTATTTAAAACAGAATGCGAAATAAAACATTTCGGTACTCATAAACGTTAATCTTAGACTTTCAATTCCACGTTTAGACACGGAACTAGTTTCTATCCGTCGTTACCATTTTTACTGGGCTAATTCCTGTAAATGCCCCAGTTAACAATGCATTCAGATGGGAGCACTGATATTTTTCTATGTTCGATTGAACCAGGTTCACCTTGATGGGAGGCAAGCAGTTTAACCGCTCAGACACCGCGGTCCGATGAAAATTTGTGCCTAAGCATGCAAATAACTAAAATGTATAGGACTATGAAAAAAAAAATTCTTGAAATTTGCGCACCTCTTATCATGGCGTTTTTTCGAGATTTCGAACTTCACAAGCCGATAGTACGTAACGGCTCTCTCGTGAGTTGTTGCATTTTAAATGAACGGGTATCCCCCTACTCACCCCTCGATATAGCATACGTTTATTTCTAATTTTTTTTTTTTTTTAATTTCAAAGAAATATTATTTGAGAGATGCGACTGTGAATGTGTACATATTACCTTGTAGCTAGTGGGCCCTGTTATTTTGCATTATTAGTAGAGACACAGAAATTTCGCGAATTCAATTGGGAACAAGCTAGACTTCAGCGTATGCGCATTTGACTTCCTTTTTCATTTGGATTGCAGTTTGTAAGACACGCCCTGGTCGAATTTGTGCCAATAACTAACCTGCAAGAAAGCAAGGGCCTAATCTCGTGCCACTTGCTCTGGGATAAAACTGGAAGATCAGCCAATTAAAAAGTAAAAGTGGTTCGAGTACATAAAGGATTGTGGAATCTAGCTTGGCGCCAAATGACTTCGCGAAATTTCTGGGTCTCTAATTATTGAAGACAATGTATCAATTGCAAAATAAACCTAAGAATAAAATTAAATAAACCAAAGCAGACAAGCACTAAATCATTAAATTGAGACAACCAGGAAATATAGAAGAACCTATCAGTCAATGGAACATGAAGCAAAAACGAGAGGCAACAAATTAAACATATATATTTTTGGACACCAACCACTTCGAACACAATGACAATCTGCAGTAAAGAATCGAGCAAAAAAACAGTATCAATGGAAACAGTGAAACGATGAAAGCGAAAACTTATCACTAATATATAGCTACACTTATACAACGAACATAAATCTGGAAAAGTTATTTTCTTGCCAATGTTTATGGAAAATAACAAAAAATTAGCAAACGCGGCAAAACGACACAGGTAAATGAGAAATAAAATATTAAAAACCAACGTCAAAGAACAAAATTAAAACATGAATTAAATTTAAAAAACGTATTAAAGATAATAAAACAAGACATCGCCAGGAGTCACAACAGGAAAAAAACGAAAAGACTACCCAGATTATTTAAGCACGACTTCACGACGTTTCGGGGCTACTTGAAAGATTATTATATACAATTCATTGAAAGGTATATTAAGTGATTTTTTTAGTTTAATATATTGAATTCCAGTATTTGAATTTAAAAAATGTTTTATAGTGTAAATTGGCCTTTAGCTATTCTGTGAAAATGCCACGAAAAAAGACTATTTCTGTATGTTTTGCGAGGCCTGCCTGCCCTTAAATAAATTTATATATATATTTTCGATGAGGCCTTGTGTATGCCGTCCCCAATTCTCTTCGCGTATCCATTCGTTATTCAAAACCTAGGAAGGGAGGAAATTACAATTACGCAATTATTTTAGTCAATTACAATAGCGCATTTAGAAAGTTTTTGTACAACACCAACAATCATCGGCAGTTCATTCATTATGAAAGTGTAAGACGAAAACGTATTTACCACTTTTATCTTAAATAATTATTATGGAATATATGCGCACCCGAAAATCTAGCCCTGCAAATCTTTTAGTTAAAAATATCATACAATACGCGCAATTAAGTAACATACCCACAAATAATACGGGTCATTCCCAGGTTTTCGCATGTGGGAATCGTGCCGGACGATGGCGCTGGTCAGCTGGTTTTCTTGGAGATCTCCCGTCTCCCCACCCCTATCATTCCGGCGCTGCTCCATACTCACCACAATCACCCTTATTTGCTCTCAAGACCTCGCTATAAAGAGCCGCCCAAATTTCTTCCCTTCCTGTTTAAGCACCTCTGAAAACGTGGATTGCAATATCATCCCCCTTCATTGAGTTAATAGGTATTGCCAATTCGTGTTTGAACGAAACTTTGTATTACTATGCTGTACACCATTCGTTAAAACATAATACGAATCAGTCCGTCCAAGTTAATTGAAAGAGTGGTCTTGTTTAAACACTCTCAGGTGATTCGTTTTCGAGAAATCCTTGCTGATAATTTAGAAGACACAGTGAGTTAGTAGCCTTACAGGTAGGCTACAAACATACCTGTTTTGTAACATATGGGAGAACCTTTGAACGGTTCCTGTAAACAGTGCGATAAGTGCACTTACTTTTGTAAATATAGAAATTTGTTATGTTTCAATACATTCGTAGCTACAGTATTATCTGACTTGAGTTTATTTACAGTTACAGAATATTACTATCTATTTACTAAAGTGCCCTCTTAGAGGTGAATAGTGCATCAACATGCCATCATTAATTGATAATTAAATTCACCTGACTTACACTTAGCACTAAACTCTATGCAAATTTATAGTACAGCAAGTGGCATTCGTAATTCTCTCGCGCTTTGCTCATTCCAAAGTAAAGACCTTGTGCTTGGCATACCTCTCAGGGTTCTCACATTCTGTATCGGTTCTCAAGACCTCGCTATTAAGCCGCCTAAATCTCTTCACTCTTTTTCACTCACTCACTCACTCACATTCAGNGGGGGGGGGGGGGAGCAAGTCCGCAGTATTATGCTTAGTAAAACATCATTGATATTCAATTCAAATTTAATTCAGTTACAGATTAACCAAAAGACCAATTTTCACCTCGTTCCAGACACGGTATTCAGAACACGAAACTAAACCCGCCGAGAAGCTTACAGCGTTCATTTACTAAATCACCAATTTCCGAGCACGAATAATAAAGATCCGGCAGCGGCTTAAACGACTGAGAAACTCGCATTATAATGTCTCGGGGGCGCAGAAAGAACTGGAGAAAAAGAACAACACCCACACGTTTCCAGACGGAACATTACGTGCCAAGAAACAAATGCAACGTCTTTCCCGATCCGGGACGCGAGACAGCGAAACCTCCGCGGACTAATTGTAAGCGCAAGCACGAAATCACTTAGAACGACCTGTCTTAGACGAGTCCTCAACGGAGACATTTGCATGTTGCTCCGGAGTGGGAGCCGTTTGCTGATACCTTCATTATGCTCTGTCGCCGAGGAAAATCACAGACCCAACAGCTAGCATTGTTTGTTAAATATTACGCCGAAGGCGTCTGGAAATTGTCTGCTTGCGCGAGGAAACGTCTGTGGACGTCAATAAATGGAAAAATCTTGATACCTGGATAATAATTCGTGGACTCGTTTGGGGTCAAGCTTAATTTAAGTACTCATAAGAATACATTCTTTCATTTCATGTTAGGAAAATGTCTGGCTAAGAGTTCACAACATTTCACATATCGATGGCTTACTACTAAAGACCCCGTAACTCCGTTTCATGAAATGGCATATGAGATCAGAATAACTTGAGTAGAAAAATACGAAGCTTTATCACTTCAAAATTATGGCAACAAGATACACAACAATTTAAATATTTTTCTGCATAAGCGTTTGGAAAATAACACACCAATTTCAACCAGAACATAATANAGATACACAACAATTTAAATATTTTTCTGCATAAGCGTTTGGAAAATAACACACCAATTTCAACCAGAACATAATAGTGGAGAAACTTTACAATTACGAATTTCTATAAGTAAGCAGACGCAATATAGTCTAATCTTAGTATCTTCACACTTTTGCGATCAAACTTTTGAAAAATAACCCCATTCATGACGTGTTTTNAATATAGTCTAATCTTAGTATCTTCACACTTTTGCGATCAAACTTTTGAAAAATAACCCCATTCATGACGTGTTTTGTTGTATCTGTTAACTGAAAAGTAACTTATTTTTGGTTAAAATGAACTTTAAAAAAACTTTNTTTGTATCTGTTAACTGAAAAGTAACTTATTTTTGGTTAAAATGAACTTTAAAAAAACTTTTTAATAAATTGTAATATTTAATTTTTAATAAACTTACAAAAATGAAGTTAGAAAAAAGTATTTTGGTATTACCTACAAATAAATAATTCTCATGTAAAATGTTATTTATCTGAGTGTGCAAAAATGCGGTGCGTTGTCATTTTGGTGTAATTTTCTAAAATTCATTAAGCTGTTTATTCATGAGACGGTGGAAAAGCATGGAAATTGAACTTCAGCTCGATTTCAGGAAAATAGGAAGTAAACACGAATGGCCTTTACTCGAGCAAATGTCATTTATTAATTGGCTGCTGCCACAGTCAGATCTCATTCTCCTGTTTAGTTCACCCACACGAAATAAAATCACTGGGATTTAAATGTATGCTTTTGATTCGAACTTCTCCAGGTTATGTCGGATGAGCAGAGGTACAATTACACATATGACACAAACCTGTACTTTTGTGACACTAAGCATGTTACCAAATCCTAATGCGAAATTACAGTGTATCAATCAATTGGTTTACGTTATATTCGACGTCTCTTGGAAAACTGTAGTCAAATATAAGCAAACAAAAAAATGTATATCAAAAACTACCAATGAGTAATTAATATCTGCCTGTGTAATTTATCGCAATAGCTTTTTAGTATAGCAAACATGTCAGAGAATACGCTATTTTTTTCACGTCTTTAGAAATAACCGATGATTGCAAACACTCTTACACTAAACAAATTTATGGTGCGAAGTAGCAAGGCATTTATGCATAGGCAATATATTATAAGTCAATGTTATTTCTATTTATTTCTACAATAACCGAATTTAGAATTGAAAAGTTTAATAATAATGTCAAAAAAAAATTCGTTTTTATAAGCCAATAATTTGGTGAAGCTGAAGACAGAATTTTTTGGCTTGCTTTGAGACTGGGGTGTCTAAAATTTTGTGTTGATTAATAGTTGAGTTTTATTCCGGCTTTATCCATTTTGAATATACCATATGCCTCAAGACGACGTTTCCTTCCAAGCTCTCACAGGTGTTCATAAAATCGAGTCACACAGGTGGTTATAAAATCGAGTCACTTGCGGACGATTAAGTTCCCTATCCCCAACAATTGAAATGGGTTCTGAGGAACGTTGGTATATTATAATGCCGATACATCAAACCCAAAAGTTATTCAACATCATCTCTTCCTTTTTGAAAATTATGAGAAATTACCTTTTCTCCTCCGTAAAATCTAAGGCAAGTTTCTTGCCTCGTAAACCCTCGTCAACTAATAGACGAACTATCCATGGTTTGTATGTATTCTTGTAGTTCTTGTTTTTGTGCTTTGTAAAATAGAGTTCTTAACATTCCTTACTTCTCTTTACCTTATCCTTATTTCACATTCGTGCAAAAATGTCGCACACGAAATAAAATTCTTATAAAATACAAGGTTCAGAGGAATTAAGTAATGCTTCCTAGAATGCTTTCTCCATATCCCTTTCGTTCCAACTACCCTGGTTGGTTTTTCTTGTGTAATTATAGACTTTCTCAAATAGTTATATAAACCTTATAAGTGGATTTCTCAGTTTGCATTTAGTAAAGTATGTTGCGGCCATTTGAAAATAAATAACTGTTGTTCATTAACTTATTTATAGCTTGTTAAATAAGGAAATTATAATATCTGTTACATAAATTAATGACAAATCATAACAAAATAGATAATGAATACACTGAGAAAGAGATTAATTCAAATTTTAATAAAATTGGTTTGAAACCAAATTATGTATTTTAACAGCTGAAACCATATCGTTTAGCCTAACGAAGTTGTTTGGAATTAATTTGTCATTTCAGAGAAATATAATTTATGAAAATGGTAGACCCTTATTGTCATCTTTATTATAAACAAGAAGATACTTCATTAAAAAATTCCCAAATATTATTTTGCCGAACGAATAGACAAAACTAATAAAGTTGAAAAAAAAATCTGCAATTGGCATTTCAACACGAAACATTTACGTAAAATTCAGCAGGTTTACTCAATACTCACCTACAAATAATAGGTCACGGTAGTAGATAGCTGAACGTAATGTTTCTGAATAAACCTGGTATATCTGTATGGTTTAACATACAAAAATATTTTTCAACTAAATTTCTTTGCTACTGTCAACTCAATATTTCTCTCAGCGAAGGCTTTGATACTCTCAAATAAATGTTCTGTAGCACAGTATATAATGAAGCAGTCTTATGTAACGGTGGATGTATCGTATACTTATTAAAAGTAATCATTAAATTACCATTTTGTTCAAAATGCTACTTGTGTCTACAGTGGCGTGTAATAAGCTGTTACAAGGTAAGCTGAAGCTTGCAATTTGCTGTGCACTCGAGGAGAACTCACTAGAAAGTGATAATTACCCTGTAGCCGGGGAAAACTTAAGAGTTCTGGTAAGGAAAAATAAATTCGTTATTTTATATACGTGCTTTTAAAAAAGGATTTCCACCCACTGGCGTTTCTGCGTTATCACCATGCTCACGGCCCAAGATAAATAACTTGATGTAAATGCACAATGGATGTACAGAATGTAACACCAGACTTTAAGAATGTATTTTTTAAACCCGTTCGGTCACGCATTAATTTGTGAGCAAAATTGTTGCAATCGTGTAATATTTTGGTGCTTCCTGTACTTGTGACTGTTGTCCATTTTGCAACCAGTGAACAACGCGCTGCGTTAATACAGACGTTACCATCGTCCATTCATAAAAGAGAGGCGTGGTAACTTTCACAAATCACGTTTCCCGTTAGAAGACTCTCAAGACCTTTGTTTATGATGCCTCGCTGCGTACAGTTCTGGCTATAAATAACCTTCGTATTTAACGTGTCTACGATCATGGCCACAGTGACTGAACGGATTAATGCACCTACTGTCCGGGCGAATAGCCTTCAAGTGATTTCAAATAATAACAGGTGGTGAATAACGTTTTTTTGAAGACTTTGAACGAAATACTGCTTAAAGTTGCAGATATTATTTTCAAATAATACTTTCTTAATTAAAAAAACAATTAAGACTGTTTTTGCACCTTTCATTTTTGAAATAAGAGTTAAAGTGGTTTATTTGCTAAGTAAAAATATTAAATACCAATTCACTTATTGAAATGAGACAACTCATATATTAATAAGGTATCATGATTTACTCCAAGAAATCTTTTAAATTCCCCCCCCCCCCTAACGCATGAAATATTTTCGCAATTTTTAAAAAGTTCTTCATATAAGGAAATTTTTGAATATTTTGCATTTGTAACTGCCAATGTTATATTTGTAAAATAAATGTTGTCAAGCATACCTTAAAATTAACTAAGACATGACCTTTCAACCACCCTTGTTAAATTATCTGCAAAGGTTTTCAATTATTTTATATTTACGTCCCCAAAATAACAAAACTGAAATTTTGAAATGTCATGATGCAGAAACTACACAGTAAAATATTTTCTGGTAAATTTCCTAAACTGCAATGGAAGTTTTTAACCAATACGCTGTATGTAAATAATANGCAGAAACTACACAGTAAAATATTTTCTGGTAAATTTCCTAAACTGCAATGGAAGTTTTTAACCAATACGCTGTATGGAAATAATACCACACATCAAGCTGCAGATAGAGTAATGTTTAGCGTCGCTACTATACAAAGTTGGGACTTTCTCTATGCTTTGGGCTGTTTCCTGAGAAAATGTAGGAACGCAACAATGGATTCATAAAAACAAAAATCACANCGACACATCAAGCTGCAGATAGAGTAATGTTTAGCGTCGCTACTATACAAAGTTGGGACTTTCTCTATGCTTTGGACTGTTTCCTGAGCAAATGTAGGAACGCAACAATGGATTCATAAAAACAAAAATCACCATTTTCTCATTTTCACTAAGAATACACACAGTTATGATGCATCTCCGCATAATTTCTTAGAGTTTATGCCAAACAAAACTCTTTCTATGCCATGAAAGAATAGTTGCAAGTAATGTGTTAAAGTTGAGCGGTATTTCGTGCAAACACGAAAAAGTTAATTCTTTGGCGTCCATTGGCTAACAAGCTGTGTGACACCTAACACACACATGCTATGACGTCAGCAGTACAGCTTCGTTTTGGTGGTCGAAGTGTCAACCAGCAAGCAACAGGGTACAGTACAGAGCTAACTCCAGCTAACCTTGCAAAAGTTAACTACACGCCACTGCGTGTCTAAACAAAAGATATTCAAACTGTTTATTTTCTTTAACGATTGTCCGGCTAGTGTAAACTACATTCACAAGTCAATTAATCTATTTAATGATAATATATAAAAAAAATAATAAAACTTATATACATCAAGAAGGGGCAATTAATAGAAACATATTTTTTTCGCAAAACACTGTACCTCATATCCAATTTAGTGACTGGGTAATTTGAACTGTTTGTTTGCCCGCGAATAACGTACGGTCTGTATCGTAGAAACATATATCTGATTGTCTAACTCATGTAACAGACTGTCTTCACACAAAGACAACTGACCAATAAACAAAGGAAAGCTGCAAGTATACACGTAGGTTCCGAAGCCAATTCAGCTCGTAAATATTATTGCTATAGCTCAGAAAAATTCCCGGATTCATTTCGGGACATGCAAGAATTGAAAACACGTGCGTTTATATAACTTTAGCCATTTTTACACACGATGTTTGACATATCCTGGATAACGGTGTCCAATTTTCGACTTCCACTGTGACAGCAGAAAACCAATGTGCAGTTGATATCGGCATATTTGTACACAATATTTTAGAGTCTTGCCTGCAGGTCGTTGAACTCACGAGTTATATGTGTCTTATAATTGCGCAAAACAATTGGCCCTCGCAACACATAGTAAAGCAATAAACTATATTGTTTTAACTTTTGACAAGATAATACGAGCAAAGTGAACGATTTCGCACATTTTTCCTGTTCACTTTTCCCGTTTCAAAAACGCTAATAATATCAAAAGTCATTTTATACAAGGTGGTTAACGGGAAACGGACGGTTATTAAAAAAAATGTAATAACCCAATAATTTGTGTTTTTACAAAATGTATTGCCATGGAAATAGACATCAAGAATTACCAGTTTTGTAAGTTTAAGTGCGGAAAATTACATTACTCAAATCATGCCCGTTTTCACGAACACGGGTTTGGAGCCTATCCCGAAAGTTCGCTTACACTCTTCCCAACATTTCTTCATTGATTTCTACAATCCGACTCTGTAAGGCGGTCTTCAGCTCATCCAGTGTGCGTGGCTTTCATTCATCGACACGTGACTTCAGGTAACTCCAAGATAAAAATCACACATCGAAAGGTCAGGTGACCAAGGTGGCCAAGTAACGTTGGCAAATCATTAAATGACTCGATAAAGAAAGTATGGCAATCATCAGCCATTGAAGATCTCACCTCCCACCAAGGTGAAACGGATTTTCGCAAACTTTAATCGTGCCGGACGATGCCACTGGTCAGCAGGTTTTATCTGGGATCTCCCGTTTTACCCCACCCTTTCATTCCGGTACTGCTCTATACTCACCTCGCTTCACCCTCATCGGCTCTCAAGAAATCGATATTTAGAGCCTCCCGGATATCTTCACTCACTCACTCCACCTAGCTCTGTGTTCACGAAATAAGATGTACTCTTATTGCCCAGTTTTTTCAAAGTTACCAGACGCCTATTTACTAATAAATTTCAGACATGTTTCTGGACAGCGCCACAATTTCGTTGGCATGTGCAGGAGTTCGCATTTGTAATTGCTGTTTTACTAATTTATTTTTAAGTATTCTGTGCCCAGATGTGGAATTCAATTGATTAACATATGATACAACAGTAGATCCGCATGTGTGTATACATATATATATATAAATAAATAATATATATAAATATGGTATATATATAGATAGAGAGCGGAATCTCAGCGCCCAGATGCTCGGCATAGTTACTTTGGGCCAATAGTAACACAAAAGTTCTTTACACTTATATCGGGAAACAAATTTTAGTGACCAATAATTTTGTTCAAAGTTGCGACGTACAACGCCTGCTGGAGAACCAGGCGGTGCGACCAAGAGTGTACGATATGTTGCATAGGAAGTAGGCGCGCGAAGCTGCGTGTGCAAAAATTAAGTGTCACGCGCCTACTTCCCAGGCAACTTGACATACACACATGATCAAACTGCCTTGTTCTGCTGGTGCTGTACGCGGCAATTTTGATAACAATTATTTCTTATAAAGGTACGTTTTCCTATACAAGTGTACATGGCTTTTGTGTTACTAATAGTTCAAAGAAACTGTGTCTGTATATATATATATACATATATGAAATCACAACCTTCTGTTCTATAATAATCACATCACAGAAGATGACCGAAACCAAGTTAAAGATAAACTTAGTAGATTTACGTCACACGGTTACATAACAGAATAGTCAAGAATACAGAAAGTTAAACAACTGTTTACACCGTGAATCCGGGGCTCGCACGACAGTACAATAGCGTCATTGTACAATAAAACGTAGAACACCGTTCGTCCAGTCAGCGCCTGGTAACTTGACTCGAAAGCCCGCAGCCCAGCCGATGGGGGAACTCTCGCAGCGCGTAGTGGCTAATCAGGTCAAAGGCCCGTGCCCGGAGTCTATAGCAGCCAATCAGCACGTGAATACGCCCACAGAGAACGAACCGCCACGCCATTACACATCTCTCGCTGCGAACAGAGAGGTGAGTCTCGAAACACCTGCCAGCAGGGTGTCGAGTTTTTTTTTTTTCCCCCAGTTCACGTCCGTCGCCTCGGCGTGTGGAAGCGAAAAAGGAAATTCTGCTGATGCCGGCGAATATTATTCACACCGGACTTCAAACGGCGCAAACGATACGTAATAAAAAATGATCGAACCCATCGACAGTGGAATATACATGTGAAGTGCAAGACACCGAGACGCAATCAACGCGACACCTTTGAGTTCCCGTCGGCAGCAATATTAGCATGGCAGTTTCAAACTAGCCTTTCATAGCCGACTACAATGGCGGGTTCGCACGAAACGAACTGCAAGCTGGAAAATTTTTTTCATATTTCCGCACCATCGCCAGCGACGCGAGATTAAATTTTCTCAGTCCGTGAATAACACGTCAGTCGCCGAATAGTGGACATATCCGGTCGCTGAACGAGACATTCCTCGCAAATGCTGAGCGAGAAGTTCATGCCGTTTCCAGTCAATTCTATCTCCATCATAACGAACGCGAAATGAGCCACATCTCTACAATTTTACTATGCGCTCAGAATTCTCGCTCTGGTTAAGCTTTATTCTACTCAGGTTGCCTTTAGTTTGACAACTTACATTTTTCGTCACTAGGTAAGCACTTGTGTCGCAGATGTACCGGATTTTCTCTATTTCTTACTTTAAAATTCATAATAATTACAATAATCATAAATCACGTATAAAATAAATTCTTAACTAAATTATAATTTTTATTATTTACGTAGGTAAACATTTTAATTATGAGTGGTCTCTTCGGAACACTGCGCATCTAGAGACGGAAATTTTCCCTATGCCAAACTCTCCCATTAGAAAACTCTAGTCACCAATATATACATTATTTTATATTTGTACCAAATACCGTTGATTTTGTAGGCATTACTTATAAATGCTGTTACCTCGCAGGATAAGATTTTAAGACCGCGTATTTTATTCTTAGTGCTGCGTCAAAATCACAATTTAAGTGTTTCTCGGACGTATAAATAATAAAAACTGACTCCCATATGGAATGAGATAATTCATTTTAAAATAAGTTACTGTGAGTTACGTCAAGTTATATTTCAAATAGTACTTTAAAATGTTTGGGCAAATTTTCAAAAACAACTTAAAATAAGAAAGGATTAGATAATTTTATTCTAAAGCAATCTATGATTTTTGTAATATAAACTCTCTTAAGCATACATTTCAATGAATTAAGATATGAGCTCCCAGAGACCCTTGTCAAATCTTCTGTAATTATTTTTTTTTTACTTTATTAGAAATTTCCAAAAACACAAAAATTTTGATCTTTACATCCTGTAATGCAAACATTATGTGATCTGAAATTTTTTTTAGGCGAGTAAATAGTGCTTGGAAGTAATATCTACAAGTTGAACGGTATTTCCTACAATTACAAAATAGTACGTTTTCCGATTACAAGCGTCCTTAAGGACGCCGCCGTTTGGCTGAAGGTATTCTGATTGTCCGAGATCCTAAAATCCTAGGAGAACTAAATGCCGTATTAAACGGTACCAGATTCCGTAAAAGCTAGTGCCAGGTCTGCCATAGTGGCGGCCCTTATGCCAGCTGTAATATGGCACTTGTCGTGTGTAGAGACACCTGTTTTTCGCGAAAAAAATTTCAGAACCTCGTTGTATTCCAGATCCACTTTCGTCATTGGACAATTTTAACTGTCGTGCATCGCAGGTGTCTGCCCGCGAATCGCGGAGACTCAGTGACAGAGTTACAGTTCTGATTGGCCCAGTTTGGTAAGAAACTGTCTCCTGACAAACTCACGCGGACAATAAGCAAAGGTAAACTGCAGGTATGCCATAGGATATTGCAGCCTAGCCTCTGCGCAAATCTTTTCGCGAAAAATAAGTGGCTCTAGTCATGATATAAGTCGCCTTGTATGGCCAGATTTCACACCAGGTTTGGTGAGAGGATGCTCCTATTTTCCGTGGAAGGTTCCATACCAACTTTCGTACCTGGCCAATCGCACTGCAGTATCGTAACGTGGCAACTACTTCAAACGAAATGGTGAGAAAACTACTAAGCACGCCTCTGTCTTGATTATACGCCTGAAAGGTTGAAACTCTTTCAAGTGAAATTAAAATTAAACCTATGGCGAACAATACTGAAGTCGACACATTAAATTGCTGTTAGAAAAACTTACTAAATATTTAAAACTTTATCTACTCAACGAAAATTTAATAAGAGTGATTTTCAATATATATCTATATTAAGCTTATTCAAACACATGTGATAAATGGTAGCGCGGTGGCGAGGTCACATTATGCAGAATAAAACGTGTTAGAAACTCAGTTGGAAATTTGCTACGCTAAGAATAAAAAGCATCATGCGAACTTTTAAAAAACTTTCGGCAAAATTAAATCAAAAATAATAATAATCCAGCACCATTTACTGACTGGCAGTAGTTCTGCGAGTTAAGGTTCATATTTTCAACTGTTGTCGTGTTAACACAAATAATCCATGACGGCTCGTATAGAGGCTGGTGTGCCGACCACGCATTGTAGAAGCTTGCTCGAGACCAAGAACGAGAGTATATATCGTGCAACATTGGTGTAAGGCCTACTCCGGCGAGCGCATCGAATGTCTGGTCGCCTTTACGCACAAGGCGCCGAACTGACGTTTAGTCACTCTCTCGTCGACTCACATCGTAGAACTTTCAGTGGCGAGCCAAATATTTTCCATTATAATAATAAAGAGTGAGTGAGTTGGTGAAGAGATTTGGGTGGCTTGTAAGAGCGCGGTCCTGAGAGCCGATGATGGTGAAGTGTGGTGAGGGATAGAGTAGTGCCGCAAATGGTGTGGGAAGGGGGGAGGGATGGGTTTTCCCAAGGGAACCCGCCGAACCATTGGCATTGTCCGGCACGATTCCCGATTCCCACACGCGAAAATCCGGAGTGACCCGGCCGGGGATTGAATCCGGTTCGCCAAGGTGGGAAGCGATCAGTCAATCCGCTCAGCCACCACGGCCACAATAATAAAGAGAAAAGTGTGTCCTACATGTACCTATGGTATGAATGCAACACAACAGTGGCTCGGGGTTTGAGAACTCCGTCACTGTAACATGCACACACCGTGCCTCCAACCCATCAATTATTTCAAACACGATTCCCTAGCTGGAAACAAACGAGGTAATGGAAAATTAAATTTCCCACCAGCAATGTTAAAGGACACAATGAGTTACATAAAGAGGTATATAAACTTTTTTTTTATGTTTGTGTATATATATATATATGTATATGTATCTGGGAAATTCGTTCTCATTTTTCTTTTTATTCTTCAACCGAAATGAAACTGGCTACAAAATTATTACAACAGCATAATAATACTTAACTTTCCCCGTTATCACACAACAGTTTCAAAACAATCGTGGAATAAAAATTTGGCTGAATCCAAAAAACAGCATGTCTATGAATTTTAATTCAAAGTGCTGCTGTATAAAATTAATGTAGAATGTAATTAACAATATCTTTATACACTTGAGAGGCACGATTTAAAACACTGCAAAAAATTCTGCATTAAGAATCCTACATTATAATGACATAAATTGACTCTGTCCCTACAATAGCTAGCAGATAGACGCCATCACGATACCTCCCGTGAGTGACCGTCGACGACTACTAGGTTGGCGAGGGTAAAATAGTCTTATCTAGGTCTTACGCGTCTTAGGTTTCTGCCCGCAAATCACAGACGTGCAGTGTCGGAGTAACTTAATTCTGATTGCCTAGTCAAGTAATGCAGTGTCTTCTCAGAGCAACATGCCACCAATATGCAAAAAAAAACTGCTGGTATGCCCTTAGGGTATTGTAATATAACATTCGCGTAAATCTTTTCGTGAAATTCGGGTGTTTCTACTGATGACTAGGGAAATGTTTATTTCGCGAAATTTTTTTTGGACATGCTATACTTAAATATTGTGCGTCCACAACTACAACTTCCTTTGGTTTTTGGCCGCGTGTCTACGGGAAAAGAAATGTTCTTAATTGACTGGGGAAATCGTAATTAA
The DNA here is from genome assembly GCA_002778355.1 of Clitarchus hookeri. Lineage (NCBI taxonomy): Eukaryota > Metazoa > Arthropoda > Insecta > Phasmatodea > Phasmatidae > Clitarchus > Clitarchus hookeri. Next base: position 59,823 of record NQII01001987.1, on the reverse strand, counting down.
GTACTCCGATACTAATTGTTCATGATTCGCGGACTGACACTCGAGGCACGCGATATTCAAAATCATCCAACTACGAAAGCGCACACGAACAAACGTGTTTTGGTGTGCAACTGGTCTTGAAATATTTAGGGGGAAACCACCTCTTCCTACGGATGACGAGCCAGGTGGCGTCAGAAAAGTGAAACACAGGTCACGTGGAAGCGTCAAGAGAAGGGCGGAAGGGGTTTTTCGATTGGCCAGTCCCACGCGTTCCGCGAAGCGAAGCGCACGAGCGGAAATGCCTCTAAAAACAGTTTTCCAGAGCAGCAAATCGAGTGACGAACTCGCGTCTTCCAGCGTCATAGCCGCCCACCATGCCTGCCTGGGGATGACGTTTGGAAAGCCAGGTAACTCTGTTATGTGATAAATACAACGAGAATAAAATATGGCAGTAGGAACAAAATTTCAGTACCCGTAACCCACCTCATTCGCGGTTTCTTCACACATTTTGAATCGAACCTTTGGAGAATCACACTATGCACATGACGTTGTTGGTTACTATATAATTATGTAACGTATCCAAGTACCTTATTTTGGTTAAACTACACTTTTACTAATATTCTTACTGTAAATTATAATATTTAATATATAATTAATGTAAATAAAAATTAAGATAAGTTGGTAACCCTAGGAAGAATAAGTTCTCGTGCAAAATATTACTATAGTTCTTTCACGGTTACTTCACACTTTTCTGAAGCCCTTCAAAATTTCTATTTTTGTTACGGATTAAGTATTCTTCAGCTACATGTAAACATAAACACTGCCATGTGACTTCTATGTTTTAACTGGCAAATCATTTGTTTACTTTTTACAGCTATTCAAAGATTTCTGTCATATTTCAAAAATCGTAATGTACGAATGTTCACAATTTAGGCCTATAACCATATTTAGGTCAGCTTAATGACAGTAGTTAAAAATTACCGATTTTAAAGCACCTGGCATCCTGGCGAGGACTAGGGGACTGGCGGCGGCCATATTGGGTGACATCACAAGGGAAACCTCCTGCTCTGTCATTCATTCTAGACGGCGTCTATTTTTTCAGCCATTGTCGACTATGCTGCTCAGTCATTCCTGACCAGTAGTGGCCATCTTAGTTCTTACTTCATGCTCTTGCATTCAAAGTGAGGGGTTGCCCCCGAGTGCTTCTTAATTCGATTGTTATCTAATTCCTTCATACTATGTCTTGTTTACTATTTCACTCTCTAGCATTCCAAGTGAGGCGGGTTTTCTCCGGGTCTTTCCAAATGCGAAAAATGCTCTTACATCCCAACTTCATGCCCTGTCATTCCCCGACCTCGGCCAACGAAGGCTACGCGAGGATCTCGAAAGGTTCTCTGGCTACACGAGGCTCTCGAAAGGGTATCGCCTATGTGTTTCGGCACACATGGGGTCCTGGCAGGGACTGGGGGTAAAGTGGTAGCCATCTTGGATGATGCAACGAGTCAAACCTCCTGCTCTCTCATTCCTTCCCGATGGTGACCATTTTGCCAGTCAGCACTGATGACGGTCATTTTGCCAACCAGTATCGATGCCGCCATCGATACTGGTATCAACAGTGGCCATTTTTCCAACCAGTACCGATGGCCATCTTGTTCCTTACTTCATGCCTTTGCTTTCCACCCTACCTGTCCCAACTTCATGCACTCCACCCAGTCAATGGCTATGCGAGGCTATCGAAAGGGCATGCGGGATTATTCTGGTCACCCATGGGTCGCCAGTCCGATGCCTTGACCACACGACCGCCATTGCAAGCGATTTTTAAGAAGATGAAAGCCATATATATGCACACTGATCTACGCTCATTCAACAGACAATAAACATGTAATCACAAAAAGGATCGACGTTTTACTGTTACTCACATCACAATTCAGAAAACTATAAAATTCATATCCACGTACTTCTTATGTTTTTAAATACACATTGGCTTCACATTCACAGACAATATACTTGTAATCGCGAATAAATGAAAGCATTGTACAGTTACGAGAAGAAAAAGAGCAAATACCTATATATA
>NQII01001987.1:0-57757 GCA_002778355.1 Clitarchus hookeri | reverse complement strand
CACATACCTCTTACAAACAACAATAACGTGAAAATTACCATCAATCTACCCAGTTAAGGAAACTAGCATACCTCCCTACAAACACGGATGCAGTAACAAAAAATCCTATCAATATCTCACATCAAAAATACCAAAGGATCAGACCACCTCCCCAACACCCGCTATCATACAATAGCAATAAAGTTGCGACAGAGAACACTAATGAGCAGATAAGTGAAGACGTGCCCCAACCACTCATGTTAGAAAGACTCGACAGAGGATGCTAATGACTGTATGAGTGAAGGAGGAGGACAGCTTGGCCCAGATGGACAACAATTAACGATAATTTAGACACATGTTCAGTAATCTCAAACGACCACGCGCGCCCCGTCCTTACTGGACCTACTCCTACCGCCTTCAGAAAAAAAACACGTATATTAAACACAGATAAAGGAAATACAGTGTATGAATTTATTTATTTATACTTGAAAAAATTACTGTGGCACGTATAAACTCCCCTTGCATTGCTATGCAGGACAAATTACACATCAGTAAGCACCGACCTCGAGATCCAGCTATTGTGATTGTTGGCGAAACCAAGCCATTTGACAAGCAGTTTATGTTTCCGACGATATTACACCTTCTCGACCAAATAGGCATCTGGAAACTGCATTGTCATGATCTCTTGTTCGAAAATTCCTCCCTTCAACGATTCACCGTTCAGATCGACGAGTTGATATATCCGAGGTTCGTAATGATGGATTTTGTCAACCCTGTAGACTTCGATATACCAGTTTGGAATGAGCCATTTTGCAAATTTCCCCTTAACATGAGATATTCGAGCATAGTTACCAATCTTCTCTTCAGCCTAGTGTATGTCCAACTTCATCACATTTTTGAACACAGACGACAGAAAATAATCGTTCTTATCATTCTCCGGGCACATGCGGATGGTGCGATATACACGTCCTTTGTATTTGGAAATCAGACGAGGTAGTTTGTCCAGCCAACTATAACGACTACGCAAAAATAATTCATGCCACATGACATTTTTCAGAGCACGATTAAATCGTTCCACGATGGAGGTATTCGCATAGCCAAACATACTGTAGTGAATGAATTTATTCGCATCCCTTAGCGAACAGAAGGCTGGAAGTAGAATTTTCTGCTAAGATCCATCTGCATATTCTAAGGTGCTCCTTCATTGTGTAAAACAGTCATCATCAGGTCTTAAACGATGTTACGTATCTGATAGCACTCCCAACTATAAAGCTGGCTAATATGCTCCGCGACCTAGGAGATGCGGGCATATTCTCCACTCTAGACATGCACAGTGGGTACTGGCAAATCCCAGTACACCCAGGGTCCATGAAATACACGGCGTTTACTACCCCAGAAGGTGAAATGCTGCAATTACGCGTGATGCCCTTGGGTTGAAGAAAGCACCCACTAATTTCCAGCGATTGATGTCAGCAGTAGTTTTGAGAGGTTATGGCGGCAATTTTGCCTGGCCTACCTGGGCAATGTGATCGCATATTCCCGCACATGGAAGGAACTCTAGGTACACTTGCATAAAGTCCTGGAACGATTTGAACTCCATCGAATGACTTGCCGACTGGAGAAGTGCCACGTCGGAAGACCCAAGTAGAATATTTGGCATGTAATCACCCCAGATGGGAATTTTTTTCCGAAGCCAGAGTAAGTGCCAGAGATTGAGAAGGCTAGAGAACCAACGAACTGGAGACAATTAAAGCGTTTTCTGGGGTTATGCAATTGGCACCGAGATTTTATAGCAGATGTCGCCCATATTATGGCCCCTCTCTACGAACTCCTACCCAAAACAACTCGCTGGAAGTGGACCGACCGACACGAAGAAGCATTTAGAAAATTTAATGCGCGCTATTGCGACAAAACCATGATCTACCAGCCTCTGCCAAAATTACCCCTAAACTTGCAGACCGGCGCAAGCGGCACCGGAATAGGTGCTGTCCTATACCAGGAGTAGTCACAGAACCAGCAACGGATTATAGTGTATGCTAGTACTATGATAAACGAGACCGATCCCAACTACCATAGTAATGAGCAGGTGTGCCTGGCTGTTATTTGGACAGTCCGCAAATACCGCTATTACCTCGAGGACCGCCCATTCATTCTCGGAACGGATAATAAGGCCCTTAAATCGCTAAAAACCATGGGTAACAAAAAGGCGAAATTGGGTAGGTGGGCCTTATTTCTAATGGAATTTTCATTCACAATCGAGCATTGCCTGGGCTCGACCAACGAGTTGGCCGATGCCTTATCCTGCCGACCGCAGATGCCCCCAAGGAGAGAGGAACCGACAAATGGGAGCGAATGCTGCCTCGCGTCTCCCCAAAAACTCCCACAGCCAGATAACATGGAGCTATAGTTAATTAAGTTCTGTGATAGCAAGGATATGTTACGAGACCAACAACAGGCCGACCTCGACTTACAGGAGTTAATGAGGATATTTTCAGAGCTGTATGAGAGAAGAGATGGCATAATCTGGGCGAGAATGCACCCGCAAACAGATCGGTGGAAAATCTGGGCCCCCCACGAGCTATGGACCAGTATCTGTGAGCACCGCCATGATCACCCCCTCGCAGGACATCTGGGTTTTCAAGAGACCTTAAGGGCCCTGACCAAAAGGTACACATGGCAAGGAATCAGCCTGGATGTTACAGAATACGTCTCCCAATGTCGGACATGTTGTGAAAACAAAGCCTACCCAATACCGAAGACGCGATACACACCACGTCGTCCAAAAACGCCATGGACCCACATAGCCGCACACACAGAGGAAAGATATACCTCCTAGTTGTAACATACGAGTTTTCCAGTTGGATGGAAGCGATCCCATTACCCAATCAGGAGGCAACCACGATTATCTGACAAATGCAGTGAGAGGTCTTCCCACGATGGGGATATCCGAAATTTATTTTGACAGACAGTGGATCCCAGTTTCTGGGAGTAAAGTGGGCGAAAGCCTGAGAGGCATGGGGGGCTGAAAGCTGGACGACTCCAGCATACCACTTACAGGCAAACCCTACCGAACGTCGGAACAAGGAATTTAAAAAGAGCATGCTTATAAGAATGGGCACCAATCATATGCAATGGGATGTATATCTTCCTGAAATCCTGTATACATTGAGGTGCTGGCACAATGACGCCATTGGAACTTCTCCCAGCCATCTGATACTGGGATACAACCTCCGACGACCCGGGGAATAGCAGTGGGAAACTGAACCTAGAGTACTTCCCTCCCTCGAAGAAATAAGAAGAGTGGCGATCCAGATAACCGGGGCAGCTCGGAGAAACCAACAACAGAATACCCAGTGTAAGTACCCACAACAAGCGACTGTCGGATGTCACTTGCACGATGGTAGTAACATATTGCTCAGCAACCGTCCTTTGAGCCGAGCCAGTGAAAAATTCTGTGCAGGATTTGCGCTTAAATGGGAAGGGCCATATGTCATAGTAGGGCGACAGAGAATTATGTATTGGGCAGAGGACGAGATGGGAAACATGCGGAATTTGGCAAGGAACCAAATACGCCTTATACCCAAACCCCACACCTATAGGCCCAAAGAAAATACAGAGGTGGTCAAGAACAGGCCCCTGCCTGACCAAGGGTTCAATGTCGAAGATAAATACCCGGAAACCGAACCAAAGAGGGGACACCGCGACGAATTACACCCCCTTGCACCACCCGACAAAGGAGAAGTAGGGAGTCAGCCCCCATGGTGGGGACTAAGAAAGCAGCAAGAAGACAACTTAGGAAATCACCTAGGTTCATCAGCTATGGGTAATGAGTCCCCAGTGTATTCCATTAGTACCCCTGGGTCCCCAGCACTGTTAACGAGGGACGACCCAGAGGAAACCTGCAGTAGGCTACTAGACCACCGGATGGTGGATAATGATGTGGAGATAGAGGGCAAAAGCGATAAAGCTGCACCACCCCCAGCACCGTTACCCCAACGTGCTATCTCAGTCACAGTCCTAAGGACACCCAAGCAACCATGCCGGCGATAATGGTACCTGGAGCGCTGGTAAGACCCTCTTACAGGACCGAAAGTATGCAGGAACGAGAAGGAGAGAGTGAGATATAATTGGCGAGCGAGAGGGAAGAAGAGAGCGAGAGAGCAAGGGTGAGCGAGCTAGAAGAAGTGTGCGAAAGAGGACGGGCGAACGAGCAAGCAGGGGAGAGCGAGCTAGAAGAGGCGAGCGGAAGGGAGGAGCGAGCGAGAGAGAGTGAGAACAGGCGAGGAAAGGGAGAGCGAGTAAACGAATGGGGGCAAGAAGCGAACGAGGAAGAAAAAGTAGGTGAAAGTGAAGAAGAAAAGGATAGCGAGAGAAGAAGTGGAAACCGCGAGCGGTGGAGCAGGGGAGAGAAGGTGGAGAATGAAATGAACCGCACGTTTGGGACAACACCAAGCCTCCCCTTACGATTTAACACCGACGGAGAACCTAACCCAACAAATATAGAGGAAGCGAGGAAGTACTGGGAGACCAAAGCCTACCCGAGTAGGATGAGAACCCATTTGGAGATGGCCTAAGGACACAAGGGCGAGAGGATGGCGATGCAGCCTTCCGCCGCATACTGTTTAGGTCCCAGTGCAGGGCGAGGCACCCCCTAGTCAGACGAGGAACGAGGCCAGGAGAATCCAGCCTTTGCGCACCTGCTGAGATCGAGAGCGACCTGACTTCTACCGAGAACGACGCGGGTACAGACCACGCTAGTTCCATGAGCCTAGCCGACCAACCCAGGAACAGACTCTGTGTGGCATGAGGTAAGTTTGTTTGCCTCATGTTGCTCGCTGATACACCCAGGGCGGGGAAACCCGACCTGATGCCGAAACGTAAGTGCGACCAGTAAAAAAAAAAAAAAATTGGGCCGGATATCCCAGAGCATTGAACGGCCAGATGCCAGTGCTAGTGATACTAAGTGTTCAGTTAGTAATATAGGCCATCAGCCGAATTGTAGTGTTCATTTGTACCAGTGTGTACCATGTGTAAGTTTAGAGATATAGGTTTTTTTTTGGCCAGTGTGATTATTTGTTTACTTCCGCCCACTGTAAGACCGTTTGAATAAGCGGCAGAGATGGCAGGACGTTAGTTTGAACTCAGGAACAGGGTTTCCAGTCTAATAAGATAAGAGTGTTTTTCCTGTTTCAACGACCTGTGTGCTGCCATAACAGTACAGTTAACCATGTCACTACACATAAATGCTGATAAGCAGATTGCTCAATTACCGGCCATCTGTCACCCTAACCTGTTTGCAACTGTTCAAGAAAGCCCCTGTCTTACCAGGGTGGCAGAAGCAGAGAAGACATAATACAATTAAGTAAATGTGAACTTGATAGATCACTTAGGGCATGTAGTAATACAAGGGTTCAACTATGTAATTATGTAATGGAGTTCGAGACGATTTGTTACCCTGTTCGTTTTTTGTTTTCGCGAGTTAAAATATGTACCATACCAGCATGTAGTCTAAAATGAGGTTAAACTTGTCCAGTTATGTGCTGTCCATTGCAGAAGTGGGCCCTATTACAGTACATCAGCTTTTGTTCCAACCCCCAAACGTAGTGGACTAAGTGAATGAAGTTTTTTTTAATTGTCCCAATAGACTTAGTAGTTTTGACTTCTATTCCCCAGTGTTTGTACTGCCTGCGATGTTGTTTGAGTAAAAATGTATCTTGTAATAACCATGCCTTCAGCATTATGTTTGTTACTGCATATCCCAGGGTAAAGACCCCATTAACAGCCAGGCTGCCACGCCTGATAACTAGCTGAGGCGTGCGACCTTGAGCGGTGGCCGACTAGGATAGGTCGAGAGGGAAGAAGAAAGAGAGGGAATGAGATAAGCACACTTCGCTGCTGATGCACCGTGCTAGCGAGCAAAGACAGCGTGCAGGGAAAACCTGCAAAAGAGGAGTAAAACAGAGGACAACCGAGAACCGACGCGATGATGGGTGTGTCAGTGTCGCACTGGTCATGGGGAATTGACGCATGCCACATAATGTTAGTATTCTGAAGCGCCAGAGTCATACCCCTGCCATCTCAAACCAGCATCCCAAATGTAGGGCCCCAGGATAGATGTTTACTATGAGGCTGACCGGCCTGTAAACATACAGGCAATCGAGTAACATGGAAAGGCGGGCGGCAGCTAGAATATCGCCGACGCACCTGTAAGATATATGAGAGGAAAGGCTGATGGTGACGGGCGGAATCGTTGCAGCTCCCCCTCCCTGAGTAAGATGAGTGAGAAAATGGACATGTGGGAAGGCGGGCGGCTTCTGGAAGTGCCACAGATGCGCCTAGAGTCAAGATATACGTGAGAAAAGGCTGATGGAGTAAGTCGCGTAAGAAACGGCAGAGAAGGCAGCTTGAGTTTCGCTGACGCACGACTAGTAAGATGCATGGGAAGGGCTGACAGTGTTAGGCAGTGTCGCTGTACCCCCTCCCCCTTTTACAACCAATGAGTGGTACACATGTGAAACACTGATGGAGCCTGGAATTGGCGCCAAGATGCCCAATTGAGAAGATTAGGCGGGCGGTGTTTGACAGAATTACTCCCCCACCCCCTTCCCGAGGAGACCCGTATGAAACGCTGATGGAGTTCAGCTTGAGTTTCGCGGAGAAAGGGAGTTAATAGTCAAGACACGCCGATAGGTGAGGTAAATGTTCGGTGGCCTTGCTGCAAGGTGGAAGAGGAGGTGCAACCCGGCACCGAGAGGCGGCGGTCGGTTGGTTAGCTCACCGATGGGCACCACGCCGCAATTCGGTACGTGGTCAGTCATGTAGAACCCTCACCGAGTCAGTGGTGGAGAGCCATCGCCGAGATTCAGTGATGTAGAGTCAGTCGTGTAGAGCCATCGCCGAGGCCGAGGAGCAGCCCCAAAGGAGGCCGCCAGCTGTGTCCACCACGCCAATGAGACCCAGCCGAGAGCCCATGATGGGCCGTCCAACTGACTGGACCTCAACCTACTGCCGGAACAAGCCTAACAGGAAATACAGCTAGTTACCAGCATTATTGCTGAAGAGACCTTCCCCGAAACCTAGCATCCCCCACGATGTCAGAAGCAGTTAGTACGAGTACTTTAATCGTCCCTTAAGTCTTATAACTTATGGGGAACAGTCTCGCAGTGCAAGTGTATATGTGTGTTATTTTAAGCCAAATATAAACTTGGTAAATGTAAACACTGAGAGACCAAGTTATTGTTTACCCGTATGTAACATCCTAGGCACCCATATTCGGTGCCTGGTAAAGGTAACCTATACTCTATTACCCTCCCTGTGTCTCACAGGGAGACAAAAAGCGTCACAGTCTGTCCTGCGATTCTAACAGAAGGCGTAGCTAAAGTCATATAATGAACTGAATACATTAAAATGTCGGGCAGCCACGAACGACTTCGAGAAGGACTGCTACAAGCTAATGAATAATGCTATGTACGGTAAGTTTGTGGAAAATAAGCATTAATGTGAGCTATTGGAACTCGTATGCAAAGAAGTTCGGGCGAAGAAATAGATTGCAAAACCAACCTTCAAACGTCGAACTATTTATAATGAAAACCTATAGCTGGCAAAGTTAGACCATGAAAATATCTTGCTTGACAAGCCCATATATGCTGACTTTGCCGTACTTGACCTGTCGTAGATACTCATGTACCCCTTCCACTACGATGTGTTGATGGCATGGTTTGGCAGTGATGTGAGGCTCATATACATAGATACAGATTCCCTTAAAGTGCCCGACTTCTACAGCAACTTCGGCTCAGACCCGGTAATTATGCCTGAGTTCGACACCAGCGGCTACGCTCCCACTCATCTCTGCTACTCGCCTGCCAATGCAAGGGTGATTGGTAAATTAAAGGATGAGTGTGGAGGAAATGACATTGTTTAGTTTGTTGGGCTGAGAGATAAGTTTTATGCTTATCGTTGTAGTGATAAGGTAGTGAAGCATGCAAAAGGTAAACAGAAGAGCATTGTATGGAATACCATCACCGTAAATGATTATAAACACATGCTAATGAACCAGCAAGTAATGCGTGTGCAGGTCAATACCATTAGGTCACACTATCACAACATTTATAGCGAATGTACCAACAAGCTCGCTCTTTCGTGGATGGACAACAAGCGGAAGATCCTGGACGCCTCTATTCATACCGCCCCTTATGGTTACCTAACCTAAATAATACACTTCTGGGGCAGGCACGTATCATCATATATGTGTCTGTCCTCGGGAGAGTGAATGGGATCGCGATGCATAGTAGGAGGCAGTTCCTCGCCCCGGGTTTGTCGAAGCAGAAGCACTTCTATTCCCCTCTCCCACGAGTGATATGTATGTGTTTTCCAGCAATATACTAGAGCACATACAAGAGCCATATTCATCTTGTCTGGTATGATGTTCAGGGTTATTAGCCATATGGCCTGTTTAGCATACTGTAGCACATTAAATAGTCGTATTCTTCTTGCCATTATGCTGGCTGGGAGCATGCTGTAGCTCGTGCAAGAGGTATTCGTTTCTTGTCAGGTATGTTTCCATTGTGTCCTGCTGTATATATTTTGTAGTATACTGGAGCATACGCAAGAGTCATATATATAACTTCTCAGGTATACTGTTGTTCTGCACATTCTGTTCCAGCATACTGGTATGCTTGCAGGTAGCATACTGTAGCCCGTTCTAGAGATATCCTTATCTTGTCAGGCATGTTACCAGTTTGTCATGTGTAAGTGCTTGTTTTTTTTTACAGAAGTATATTGTAGCACGTGCAAGAGTCATATTCATCTTGTCAGGTATGCTGTTTTTAATGGTCGTGTGTGTTTTTTTTTCAGCATACTGTAGCGCATGCAATAGACATATTCTTCTTGTCAGGAATGCTGGCCGGTAGCATGTTCTGCAACAGGAATTCTTATCTTTTCAGACATGTTACCGGTATGCATTGTTTTTTCTATAGCAATGTGTTGGTGAATGGTGACAGGCTATAGCCCGTGCAAGAGATATCCTCATCTTTTCAGGCATGTTATCGATATATATGTGTGTATCATTTCACATTATGTAATCATTCATTCATATACTATGCAAGGGTTGTGAATGTGAATTGGTGTTCCTATCACTGTAGTAACTAGTGATCGTATCGTACTTGCATTTATTCTCTACTGATTTCACTGTCCTCTTTTTCTCTTCCTCTGGCTCTACTGTATTCTTTCCCTTTGCTGTCATTTGTCTGTGCGTTCCTTTGTCCGCTTTGTTTTTTTAGGTAGGTTGTCTTTCATTTTACAGTGTCGTAAGCTGCCTGTACACTATGCTTGCGATGTCACTGATGTTAGACATACTATATGTGTGTCTAAGGAAACACTGGTGGTGTTTTTGCTAGCGTAGTTCACTGCCCCGGTCCCAAGACTGGGAGCTGTCCACATGGTTATGCCATGAAGATGGTAATTGTGAGGGCGACGCTGCGAGTGTGAAGCGACTGTGCTGTTGTGTAAGTGACTAATTATTCTACTCGTTGTATTAGTAGTTAGTACAGATCGCTGTCGTTTTTCACACACTAGTTTTTTGTAAAAATACATTCGTTTATTGCTATTCTTATATGCACATATAGGAGGTATTTACACTATTTCATATAGTACCATACAATACTGACTTTTTTCGCGATTACAAATTTATTGACCATCGATTGTGTTTAGGCCTGTGTGTTTTTGCACATATAAGAAATGCGTGTATATGTATTTAATTATTTACTAAATGATAGTGTGAGTATTAATATTTTTTCGCGATTACAAGTTTGTTGTATGTCGAGTGCGTAGGCCAGCGTGTCTTTACACTCATAAGAAGTACGTGTATATGAATTTAATTATTATCTGAATTATGATGCGATCAACAGTACAAAGTCGATTTTTTTTCGCGATTACAAGTTAATTGTCTGTTGAGTGAGCGTAGGCCGATGTGCATATATACATCTTTCATCTTCTAAAAAATCGCATGCAATGGTGGTCGTGTGGTCAAGGCATCGGACTGGCGATCCAAGGGTGACCAGAACTATCCCGCACGCACTTTCAAGAGCCTCGCATATCCAGAAACCCTTTCGAGAGCCTCGCGTAGCCATCATTGGCTGGGTGGAGCACATGAAGTCGGAACAGGTAAGGTGGAATGCAACGGCTTGAAGTAAGGAACAAGATGGCCATCGGTACTGGTTGGTAAAATGGCTGCCATCGGGAAGGAATGACCGAGTAGGAAGTTGGACTCGTGATATCATCCAAGATGGCCGCCGCTCCTCCCCCAGTCCCCACCAGGATGTCAGGTGAGCCGAAACCCTTAGGCGAGACACATTAGAAAGCCTCGTATAGCCAGAGACCATTTAGAGAGACTCGCGTAGCAATCGTTGGCCGACGTGGTGGAATCACAGAGCATAAAGTGCTGACGTAAGAGCATGTTCGCATTTGGGAAGACACAAAGAACGCCCCCCCCCCCATCATGAGGTGCTTGGAATGCTAGAGTGTGAAGTAGGGAACAATATGTCAGCTACTGGTCAGGAAAGACTGAGCAGGATAGTCGTTACTGGCTAACAAAATGGCGGCCGTCGGAAAGGAATGAATGAGGAGGAGGTTTGACTAGTGATGTTATCCAAGATGGCCACCACTGGTCTCCCAGTTCCTGTCAGGATGCCAGGTGCCCCAAAACCGGTCATTTGTAATTAATATTATGAATTTACTATAGTTCTTACGTATCTTATTTTACATTTTTCATATATTTGTACCACACGATAATATATTTTGCGGCAACTGTGTGTAACCCTGTTACAACTGTGGGGGAAAGAAGTGTAGTATTTAATATCTTGTTATTGATGTGTCTTGGGGAACTTCGTCATAATACCGGTCTGAGTTAGAACAAATATTAAAACAAAGGATCGACCAATCCAACAAAAAGACAGTAAATTCCAACACGCAACAAGTGTCTCTCATTTTTTGTAAATACTTAGCAGCGAAAAACGTTAAATAAATTACTACAAATCTAAAACCGCCATGAAGTGCTCCGAGCATCGCGGCGGTTCTCAAAAAGACCTGCATTTAAAAATTCCGGGTTTCCTCTCCTCTCCCCCCACAGGCAGGGAAGAAGAGGAAACAGTTATGGGTGCCAGGTCTCCTGGCGCTACACAGGGGGCATAAAAACAAAACACACTTCTGTTCTTGCCACAGTATATCAATTCGATCGACTGTCAGGCGGGATAGGCTATATGCCCCCTATCTGGGCACAAACATGCACACAAACAGGCTTACCGAAACTTTTATTCCGCTTTTATACTATGCATAGGTACTAAGTTTTCGCTAGGTATATTTCTTTTTTTTTTTTTTTTTTTTTTTNTTAATTTGATGGGATTGTAGCAAACGTTCAAATCATGGAAACATAAGCACGCTATACTACTGTGTTTCCAACACCCAGGGCAATGTTACAATGTTGTGATGAATAAACATACGTGAATTTAAATAATTAACTTCATAATTAAAACAGTTTACTGTTAAACGGTTTACATTTCCCGCGTCCAATATTTGCAATCACACCCACACCGGGCCTGCATAACGACCACGAAGCAGCCACGCCCTTTCACACGCAACGGTCACGGCACATGTTATAGTATATTTACTACTGCTATGGAAACACTGCTCTGTCACAACATCGTAACTTGCCTAGGCATGTTTAAAAAACATAATGTGCACAAACTTGATGTAGTAATTTGAAGCATTTTTCGGAACAAGAAAAATTTTCGCTTCGTTGAATAGCAACACGCTATGTCAAGTCACCACTCGTCAGACTTGCCAACTTCGGATTTGTAACCCTCCTGCCATCACATCTAACAAGCATCCAAAAATTATAATCTCTTTCAGTTGTAAATTACCGATACAAAAAACATTTTTTTTGCTGTAACAATTATGGAATATGCTAAAATGGAAAACATATGCAATTTTCCTACTACGACTAGCGGTACGAAACTTCCCGAAAGCGAAAGAGACAGCAACAAGACCACCTTCGCCAACAGCCTATTTGAAGTTTCTTCCTCGTCCGAAAAAAAACACCCAGTTACTAGGTTCTACGAACCGTATTTTGCTGTGATATTTGTAACTGTAACAATGAAAGATTTTCACCATCAAAGCTACCTAAATATTTAAATATTCCAATAGGCAACGTTTAATTTACAAACAGGATTCCAAAAAACTTGGTTAAAACAATATTTTAAATGTGAACAATTTTTACTAGGCGTTGTCAAAACATCGCTGATCTCACAGTTTTTAATTCGTATTATATGCGAAACAAAGATTACAGGTTAAAGAAGATACCAGGTAAGAGTTTCATTTATTCAAGAATACAATACTTTAAAGTTAATCAGAGTGTTATGTATTTTTGATATATAAGTTATTGAAAACAAGGTTGACATGGTAATCCTAGGGTGATTTATCAAAGCTTCGTTTTAAAACATCCGAAGAAACCGCACTTGGATGCCGTGCATCGTCTCTGTGGTGAGATTTTCTAGACTTTATTAGGCTGCGTTTGCATGAGGCGGAGGAATATTCTGGAAGTAGAACTTCAGCAGGGCTTCAGAAAAGTTGCAAGTAAACGAGAATGGACTACAGTATTTTAATATAGAAACAGCAATCAGTTTTGTTGTAAGTACAATCTTAATATTTTAACGTAGATAGCAACTGCAGCAATGCTGTTTTTGTGGCCTTTTCTGTGATTTGGGCCGCAGTGGTGTAGTGGTTAGATTACTCGCCGCCCACCTAGGCGAAACGAGCTCGATTCCCAGCGGGGTCGCCACCGGAATGTCGTATTTGGGAATCGTGCCGTATGGTGCCACTGTTTGGCGGGTTTTCTCAGGAATCTCCCGTTTACCTTGCCATTGCAATCTGGCGCTGCTCCATTCTCACCTTAATTCACCCTCGTCGGCTATCAAGTCCTCGTTGTTAAGAGCCGCCCAAATCTTTCAACTCAACTCAACGATGCCGCTGGTCGGTGGGAATTCTCATGGATCTCCGTTTCCACAGCCTTTGCATTCCGGCGCTGCTCCAAACTCACCTCGTTCCGCCCTCATCGGTTCTCAAGGCCTCGATGTTAAGAGCCACCCAAATATCGTCACTCACTTTTCTGTGATTGTATCAGTAACTATGAATAATTACTTTCAACGCAAATGATTCTGTTCCTCTTACAGCAGAGGAAGTTATTTCAAAACAGAAACTTCTGCAATATTTCGATTCTTCCCGCAAAAAAATAACTGTTTTTTTAATAAACTAACAGATTTGTGTGTTGCTGGTACAGAAGTTTGGTTGCTTCTAACCTGAGGCCTGTTTACGTAACTGATTCGTTGTCACCTCTCTGCTGAATTTGTAATCACTGTAGCCTGCGCCGGAAGTTTCGAACCGTAAAAATACTTTATGAGCTAAAAAATATATTATAATAATGTAAATGGAAAACGGAAACTAGTAATCGGACGTTGAAAATTTCTTAAATTATTTTCGTACTTAGACGCCGCAGTGTGTCATTTTCCTGAAAACGTTGCTAACAACACTGTAACCCAATTTGATTGATATAAAGCTTCTGTCGCTAGGTTTATGAGATCGCTAGTTAGTAAGGTGAAGTGAAATTTTAACTTTACAAAATGCTGTTTATCCCCTATGGAGTATCAATATAGAAAATATAATGTAGGATATATGTGCCTTTATCTGAAAGTCTAAAGTGCCGCTTTGAATTTAGCCTTTGAATAATACAGTTAATTAGTTTCAAAAAGAGATATCGTTTTTATCTTATACAGTAAACATTGCATTCATTTGATGTATTTCTATACATCCTTAATAGGACACGCAGTGTTAAGAACGAAGGGGGAAAAATAACATAAATACGAGATTAACCGAATACAAATTACAAATACCAAATTAAAAGTTCTGAATGGCCAGCGCACATCATGTTACACACAGCAAGCCTTGTGCGTTATAATAACGAAACAATTTACAGAAACTGTATTAAGGATGACATAATGGCAATGCTTTAATAAATTTTATGGTTTTTTTAGAAACATCTTCTTTACAAAAATTAATTTACTGCTACAATTAAAAAATATGTAAACATATCCTTGCTGATGGGCAACCCAGCTTAAGCATCATCAGTCATTACGGTTCTGCAAGTCAGCGTCCGGCCTTGCTCTTATTCTCCGGTCATTTCATCGTATGGCGTTTGTGGAAAAAACAGTATGTAAAAAGACTTATGATATAGGAAACGCAGTTGCATGCAAAAGCCAGCATATCCCATCAGTGGGAGTTAGGTTTTCGTTTTGAACACATACATGGAAATCTTAGTAGTTCACTAGATCGCATCTTCGAAACAAATTCTTGTGATTATATTTGAGTTCGTAGGAAAATTATTGTAAAATTAAAAATTATGTACTCGTTTTTCTCACAGATACTCCAGAATGTAATGTAAGTTTACACTGGCACGGGTATTGTAAAATTACACAATGGAATATGTGCAACTGCATTGACATTGGGTATTTATACAACGGCAATGTAACAGTAAAAATGAACAATTCAAGGTTTGAATATGTGGAGTCGGTGTGTTTTTACACATAATTCAAAATGTGTTAATTTACACCAAAGTTATGTTCCATACATTCATGTATTTTCACCGAAGACTTTAAGTTCCCCCCTTTTATTAAGAAAAAGTGTGTAAAATTGCATATATTGCAGTTGTTTTTACAAATTGTGGATAAAAATGTAAAATTACGAAACTGTTTTAGTGTAATTTTCAATTTTTTTTTACTGTGTAGTCATGTGGCGCCCCACATCATCGGAGCTAAAGTTAGTCGTTATTCTGCAAGTGGACGGAGCGGACGTGCTTCTACGATCGTGGTCGGCCTGTTTGGATCGGTCCCCCATCGGACCTCAAAGTCAACCGTCGTTGGCCAACAGCTACGACAGACGATCCATGTATTCGCCCCGGCCCGCCAGTACAGCTGAAGAGCAATGAAAATTCTTCATCCAAGGTAGGGACGGACGTCTTGCAAATATTGTGGTGTCTGCGGGTTAAAACGTACTTTTATAATGCAGGAATTTCTCAGCGCCAAACATTAGACGGCCAGGCGTCTTGCGTCAACTTGTGTATGGGCAGGAATATTTCGCGTTTTAATGACTTGTAGACTATACTCAAATGTGATATGTATTTCCGAGCCTTAGCTCTCTGTTCACTGGCTGACTGTGCTCGTTTCCTTGCAGGGTTGTTGTTCTCTCAGAGTTCACCTGGGTGTGTCCAATAATCTCTGATCCTGTTGCGAACGAAGCAGAAATACACATGTTTTGAAGTCCTGCTTGTCCTGAAACGAATTCGCGAAATTTTCTAATCCCAACACACGTTTCATTAAACCTCCGTTCTTAATACACACCATACAAAGGCTTGAACCAATATCTAAAGTTTAGCATTCGGGATTACTAAACTCTGCGTGGGCAAGCCGAACAGGAGGATGAGCTTTGACTGTGATGTTAACCAATTAGCAAACGACCTATGCTCCAGTAAATGGTGTGGAGAAGTCTTTTCTGGTGCAGTAAAAAAAATTAAATTATGGTATCTCTAGTAATGCCTTACAAGGCAGGCGTGTTATAGATACGCTATAGAGATATGCTGTGAGTAAAATAATTGTTTTGATATACCACATATATTTATCTGCGTTGCTTTTGTTTCAGCTAAACGATATTCTGTTGATCAAAAAAGCCCCAGTTTCTCCAAACAAATTAAATTTATTCCACATAGCCAGATAATTTAGTTAAAACCATTTTGTTTGTGCCAAACTAATATTTCGTGGTTTCGGTATGCTAAACAAATTTTAAGGGTAAGCAAACATATCGTTACAGTTTGTCAACAGAATAATTTGTTCAGTTATGGACAATATAGTTTGAAGGAAGAATTAATTTGCAGTGACCGAAGATTTTTTTTTTTTTGGAAACACTGATTGATTTGGTTGATTTCGACATTCTTTGTTGGCTATGCGCGTTCAAAGCAATTGTATAATTTTACTTTATATGTCACTGCACGAGGTTGACTAGAAAACGGCTGATGAGGTAGCCAAGAAAATTCTTTAAGATCAGGATTTCACTGACCTTATAAAAGTATTTGCAGGTAATTTAAATAAATAAATATTTACTTGGGGGTTTGCAGGTAAAAAATGTGTAGTTGTTAAGATTAACATGTTAGGCATAGACGCGGATTTCTTACCTCCATCTGTAATTAATTTAAGTTTTGAAATCTTTTCTATAATATAAAGTATTAACAGAACAATCAGTTACTATGTAAGTATTGGAGTATGGATAAATATATCGTACATGCGGCATTTGTATCGCCACGTGTTCAAACATTTATAAACATTTAAATCGTATATTAATGGAAATTCCTGTTACTATGTTAGTGTTCAAAATACTTGAATATTTTAATATATCTATCTCTCTATTAGTTTTGTAGTGGCAATGGAAGAAAACATGTACACTACAGATTCCGTGGCTCGTGTATAACTTGGGAATAAAAACCAACTCACTTATAAACATGTTCACATAAACTAAAAAAACTGCAACAGAATATTTACTAAATATATAATAGGGGGATTAAAAACTTTGGTAGGGAAAACCGAAGATGTGGTTCAACCAAACAACCTAAATGTTTGCTGCAATCAAATAAATCTACAAATAAATTTGGTTTCAACAACAAAATATTTCATTGCTCCTATGCTAACAAATTTTTTTCGAACCAACATAATCATTTTCTCTATGTATCCACTGAGGCAACAGCGGTTCTCAGTAATTGGCAATGTTTTCCTCAGCATTCGCGATGCAATTATTATGTTAAACCTTTCAGACACACTTACATTTATGGTTTCATGTGTTTTTAATAGACAACTTTATTATGCATACTGTACTTAAGACAACAGATCATGTGCTTCGTTGTCACAGCCAATGATCTGTAGGCTATATGTTCTACTAATATTATATGAACAAATTATGACCTAGAGCAATAAGATTGTTTCCGTATAGTTTTCCAACAGGTAAGATCATTGGCCATTTATCTTTTCAGTGTGCAGTAAAGATAAAAAACTACCTACCTACATGTGCGCAATGTGAACAAATGTATACACTGGGTCTGAATGGGTTAACTATTTTATAGTCGCGCTGGCCTACGAATGGACTTGGCTCCGCCTACCCAAGTGAAAGACGTCTTTATCTATATAACTTGTATACAGGGTGTAGGCAGTCGGGTCTCCTGTACCTGAGCCCAGTGTGTATTACAGGAGTGTAATCCAGAACAACTTATAGCGTGCACCGCGCCCAGCACTAGTATTGTTTCAGATCAGCCACAAAGCAGTTTCAGGCATTGTATTTGCCACTTCAGGTGTTAAACTGTAACCCATGCTGTGCAAACTGGCCAGTCCCATAAAGTCTGTGTACCCAGACCAAATTGATTAGCACCACCATTCTTTAATTGGCTGTAGTTGAATGCAATCCAATAGAAAGAGATTACGCTCCTTCCAATCCAGGTAGGTGGACGTTGTTACCACCTCACCTTTCAACAGCATCGTACAGAGTTGAATCTGCATGCGCCACTTTGACGCGGCCGAAGCTTCCCAAACCTCTACGAACACGCTTCGTAAACGAGTCCTCTTACTCGGCGGACCAGGCCAGCGTCCATTCATTAACGAGCCATAAACCCTTCGTAACCGGGTCCGGCGACACGCCGCTTTTATTCACCAAGAGGTACTCGAGTGAAACGAGCCCATCACCAAACCCAGCACTGTGTGTTGTGGAGGATCGGTGGGAAGGAATGACTCTTTCCCCCCTGGCTACAGAGGCCGCACGGGCCACCATTACCGCCCTCCAGACAAATACCTGCCTGCAGGCCTCCTCCTATCGGCAGGTTCAACCAATGTCACCCGGAGTCCGACCCGCGATCAGCACGGCCAAAGGTCGGGGATTTTCACTGATCCCCTCGGTGCCCACGACTCTTCCGTACGCACTGAGTTTTCATCCAGGGGAAGCCCAACTCCTCCAGGACGCCAGACAGTCCCTTCCACGGAACTCCGCCACCCCGAGATCTACCCAAGGGCCTCAGTTAGGGTTGTCCACCGGCTCGTGGGTCATCATCGCACGCGAAGAACATATGCAGCCACTGAAAAGGTGCACATAACCTCAGCGTGGCTGATCGACAGTGCACTGGCGGAGCCGCCACTAGCCCATTATTGTCATCACTTCGTCAACCACGGTGTTGCCACCGTGCTTCCAGTCCTGACATCTCGAGGAGGCGGATATGGACTTCAGAAACGCTGGTCTATCGCGGCGGCATCACCGCCCCATTTCAGGGACCATGTCTCGGCTCACGCAGCAGCAGGGGCAATCCCAATTCACAATGAGAAGACCCCACCGGAGCCTGTCAGCCATGGCGAAGAGCTCCCCTCCGAAGCACGCAGTGATCCAAACTGTGGTGTGTTGAGAGATTGTACACGCTAACAAGCTCCTACACATTAGCCGGTTACCACCCCGTGGGCCTGCTCCAGGGGGATGGCCGAACTAGGTTAGTTATTCCCTTAGTCACGACTACCCAACCAGGCACTATGGGTTGATGAATCTGTACACTCCCTAACTACCGGGATATGATACCGGCTTTCACCAAGTGCATTCTCATCTCCTCCTCATAGCCTTACACACATTACAGGTTGGTTGTCCGATCACCAGCCCAGCTCAAACCCAGCCCCCCAGGGCCAAGTGAAAGAGAGAGAGACAGATCAACTCGCAAACACCAACCACAGATAGTTGGCAGGCGTGCAGGTGAATCTTTCCGTCCTAGTTGCTGCAAAAGGGAGATTTTTGATCTGAAAAGTACTTGTGAATTCCTGGTTACAACTTGTTTGATGGGACTTATAAAAATTATTTCTATTGGTCTATGGCACCGGCAGCAAACAACTATAAATTTCTGGTGTGATTGTAGAAACCAGTAGCATTCGCCAGTAAAAAGACTCTTACACTGTTGGTGATAACATCTGACCTTGTACAGCACTCATCACAGTTTTACATATTTTGCAAAACTCATGATTAGATCTGAAGAATTCGCGTATTCACTTTCGGACACGCTAGAATCCAAAACATGTGTATTTATATACCTTTAGCCATTGGTCCACACACTGTTTTACACCTCCTGGAGAACGTTGGCCAGTTGTCACCTTCCAATGTGACAGCAGATAACCAATGTGCAGATGATATCGGCATATTTGTACATAAGACTGTAGAATCTAGCCTGCACGTCATTAAACTCGCAAATTTTTCAAGTCACTATGCATTTGATATCGGCATATTTATATATAAGGCTGTAGAGTCTTACGTGCAGGTGATTGAACTAGTAAATTCTTCATGTCTCTAGTCATACTTAGACCCGGATATGTCACGAATTTACTTGAGGACAAGCTAGACTCCAAATGGATGTGCATTTGACTATATTTTTCAATTAGATCGCTGTTTTTTAGACACGACCTAGTTTAATTTAAGCCAATTACTAACTTGAAAGGAAACTAGGATCAAATCCTGTGCCAGCTAGTCTGGAGTAAAATTGGAGCATCAGCCAATGTACATCTAACATAGGCTCAAGTAAACAAAGGATTGTGTAGTTTAGCTTGCTGCCTAATGATTACGCGAAATTTTTGCGGGTCTGTAGTCTTACTAGAACGATTGTACTTGGTATAATATGTTCAGGGGTTAAATTTTTTACTGCATAGCGTCGCCTCATATAAGCTGCAATTTTGAGAGCTGATGATTTAAAGGAGTACGTGAATAACATCTCAACCGCACGATTCTCGGCGAACAAAACAGATTCCGCCCTGAGCTTTGTTCAAAAAGTCGGGATCTGTATTTGCATTTGCACGTGTCGGATTGGCCTCTTGTGAAGGGGGAACCAATTTTATCATTTTATCGCGGAGCCGTTGAAAACGTCTGGAAAATAACATGACGTGCTGCGAAAAAAATGTCTCTTTCCTCCCTTGTGCATCCGCCTCACAAGTCAAGGAAATCAAGCGCATTACAGCGGTAATTCAGTTTGCTTCATATGAGTAGCACTTGTTGAACGTTTCTCGCTCATATTACTTTCAGCGAATCCCTTCACTCACGTACGGTAAAATGTTGTAGAGACCCTCTCACTTCGCGTAATAAAACGGCGCCTTTTTAATGCTTCACAATGCTCATCCTTACTCGAGCATAGGCCATTTTTTTCATTGGCTGCTACTGCAGTCACAACTCATTCTCCCGGTTGGCTCGCTAACACGAAATGAAGTCGCTCGAACACATAATGTGTGCTTATAGTTCAAACTGCCCCAGGGTGTGTCTGATGAGCAAAGGTCCAATCGCATGTACTTCTGTGTTAACTTATATGTAACTAAAGTCAAAAACGCAAAAAGATAAGGTCTCTATATTAAAAATGCTGCACTAGAAAAAAATTTTAACACTTTCAGGATTATGTAAATATGTAATTCCAGGTGTTCAGACGGAAAAATTATTTTCGTTTGGCACTGTACTAGTATCACTAAAGTCAGTGAATTTTCGGGAAAATAATTGTGAGTACACAGTAGACTTCCATACTATAAGCATCAATAAGCAGTTTGTCTATTGCCATTGGCTGCTCTCTACTTAAGAAGGCATTTTCATATATGACCGGGCTACTCAGAATTCTGCACCATTGGCATGGCTCTTACGTGATTCGTGTGCAGAGAGCTAACACGTATCAAAAAATAATTCTGCCAATAAATATACGTATGTTACCACAGAGTGTTTTGAAGTATAACTTGTCTTGAAATGTTTTCGCGATATTTAACAACCCCTAACTATCACTATAACACCCTGTCATAATTAGATACATGACAATTTCGCGAGTTCAATTACCTGCAGGCTAGAATCTACCGTCTTATAAATCCATTAATTCTACAGGTCTGTAGTTGGGACCAATATAAAGGGATGTTATCGGAAGCATCTGTTCGTGCGACTACGGTATATACTATAAAAATGGAATATTATCTCCCATAGATAAGACGTAATTATTTTATTGGAAGGCTTTTTCTGCGATGTACAGTATACATAATCAAATCCTCTTCCCGTGCGACGCCATATAAACCGAATGTTTTTTTCATAAAAATATAAGACGAAAAGGTATATACACTTTCCCCTTAAAATAATTTTTCAGTGAGCTCTGCGCCCCCACAAAATAATAATTAAAGAGGTATCCTCGTGTAGAGTGCGTTGCCTTCTTTCAGGCAACAGACATTCGGTTTTTGGAGTTACGCGTGGGTTTCTCGAAAAGTGTTCACTAGCGAATGTCCCGAAAAAAAAAAAAACATTTTTAATTTGCACCTTTTAATTTATAAAATGTCATTAAAAACCACGTACATTTTAGAGATACTAATATTTGTCTAAACATAAGCATGCTTATCCCCATTTCTTACTATTAACGAGGATTAAATTACCAACAGCGTTTTTTGAGGAGTAAGATCTGCATTTTTCAAAACATCATTTCTTGTTTTGTAGCTTAATCGTAGGTTTCTTGTGATGTTATGAATGAAAAGAGTTTTAAAGTTCGATATTTCGGGGCGCATAACTCCCTTGAAAATTGATTTAGGAGGAAAGTGATACACATATTTTCGTCATGTTTTTTCGTAAGTAATAACCTGCTGGAGTAGGTCTCGAAACACTTTTGGATCAAACCTTTGAAAAATCACCCCTTGTATGGCATGTTTGGTTATCTCCATAATATGCTTTGTATCAAAAGGCGTTTCATACTAACGTTAACATAAAGGTACCTTATTTTTGGTTGAATTCAAATTTGACTTAAATCTTTTTTATAACTTATATTACATTAATGATTACTTTAAATAAAAATAGTGAGAAAACTGATGTGGTGGTAATGCTTGGTAAGAAATAGCTGTCATGCAAAATATACCAGTAGTAGATCTTCAGCAGGAATCCAGAAATGTTGGAAGTAACCATTAATGAACTAAAAACAGATTATTAATCTGGATGTAGCCCTTTAAAACTCAAGGTTTCAAAACGAATGTTTGCAAAAATTAGTCAAATTAATTGAAATAATAAGAAAATTCTCCGAAAATAGTTTTATGTTGTCGGGATCTTCAACCTAAGTGCCAATTATCACTAATAACATCCAGCGTAATGGAACCCTCTTATTGCACACAACTTTGATAAAGTCAAGAATTATGAATTTTTGATGCTTGTTAATTAAGAAGTATGCAGAAATTAACAAACATTATCTGGTTGCAACTGCCCAGAACCCACCGTTTTTATGTAAAACATGTTAAAAATTTTGGTTGCACTCATACAGTACCTACCACGTAGGCAATACTAACTACATGCTTCTACAGTATATTGCCACAGAATAAGTACACTGAAGAGCCAAGAAAACTGGTATAGGCATGCGTATGCAAATAACAAAGTTATGGAAACAACCAGAGTAAAGAGATGCGGTCAGCAGCGCCTATATAAGACAACAAGCGTCTGGAAAAGTTGCTAGGTCGGTTACTGCCGCTACAATGGCAGGTTACCAAGATTTAAGTGAGTTTGAACGTGGTGTTATAGTCGGCGCACGAGAGATGGGACATAGCATTTCCGAGGTAGCGATAAATTTGGATTCTCGCTTCCGACCATTTCACAAGTGTACCGTGAGTATCGGGAATCCGGTAAAACATCAAATCTTCAACATCGCTGCGGCCGGAAAAATATCGTGTATGAACGGGACAAACGACGACTGAAGAGATTCATTTAACGTGACAATCATGCAACCCTTCCTCAAATTGGCGCAGATTTTAATGCCTCCTGCATACTTTTAGACACGATATTAGGCAGGTGTACCAGTTTTTTTGGCACTTCAGTGTAATTACACGGAGACAAAATTACGTGGCAGTTCCTTTGATGTGGGTGTACATATTCTCTGATCGGCTGTACGAAGTTGTGGGAATGGGCCTTGCGTCTGAGTGGCTGCCGCGTGTTGCAGAAAGTTCCCTATTGGCTGAAGTGCCGGTTGGCAAGTAAATTGCCAGGCACTGATCAGCAAACGGTCTCCGTCATGTTGGTGGCTTGTGACGTCGTTTTACTGGCGTATGCGGCTGGAGTTCGCGGAATAAGAGCAGGGGGGGGGGGTTCACCACTGTATTCATTCTCAATTACTATGTGATGTTACTGTGCCCAGAGTGCAGATGATGGTGGCAGGGATTTATAACATTAAGTGTAAACGCTACGAACCATGCATCAATAAACTTAAAGCACTGAAGTTGCCTGTTTGTTTCTGGCGACAGTCAGCACGTGATTCCCTGCAGAAAGCACTGTTAGTGTGTACACGCCTTTATCTGTACCGCTGCCGCTGATAAATTTACGTGCGTTTTACACTAACACGATGATTCCTGGCCAGTTGCAAAAAAAAAAAAAAGGATTATTTTTGTTACGTTGTTCATGTTGCTCAATAAACAAGCACTAAACGTTCATAATTCCTGACGATAGTGAAGTATTCTGCAATTAAAGTTTGGCCACCTCTGTTATTTTTATTGTGGAGATCGGTATTAATAAGAGCTTGCTCTAACACTGAAGATCCCGATAACATAAAACAATGTTTGTAAATGTGTAATTATATTTTACTTATTTTCCGATAATTGCAAAAATTCGGTTTAAAACCTCCATTTTCAAGATCTGACATTCCCCTTAATGATTATTCAAGTAGGTTAGAAAATTTACCATATATATCCCACTTAATTTTGCTTAAGGAAAGCCTCCCGAAGTTTGTAACATTTGGTCGAATGTAAAAAAATATATTATTAAATAATCACCGACAAAAATTGTATGTGTTTTTCTAACAAAAATTAGAATACAAGAATTTATAAGACCTTTAGCTTGAGGCATCTCCGTAAGGGAATACATGAACTTAAAAGTGGAGGTGACCCCCATGTTTAATGCAAATAAAACATGGAGCATCTAAGCTTAATCACAGAGTTTCGGTATAATGTGCTGTGAAACCAAAATGTGTATTCCATTATAAAATGGTTTGTCGATGTCAACCCTGTCGATGTGAAAGTAAGGTTGGTACCGTATTTGCCTATGACAAAATGGGACCCTTAAAAATATGCAAAGATTTATCTGCTGACAAAAGTTGTATGGTTTATTAAAAAAAAAAATATTGGCTTGTGTTATTATACCACACCCGCGGTTTTCAAGAAATGGTGATTAATGTTATTAATAGCAAATGAGTTATGCCTGCCACATAGGCGACACTCAAACACATGATGTGATTCGTTTGTTACACCGGAGAGCCACAATTTTTTCATGCACAAATGGGTGCCAACACTTATTTTCTCATGGACATTTTTCATGGATTGCATATCTTCGTTCCATAACACATTACACGGTAACTGTGAGATTATGCTCATATGCTGCATTATTTATTTGCAATAAACATGATGTTTACCTTCACTTAAGAGGCAGTGTACACTCTTAATGAAAGGGCATATGTTACAGGTCGTAAATATAATCTATTATGTTCCTCCAAATCTTTGGTGCGTTTGTCAGTGTTTTATTTTACCACGTGCACTCGTGTCTCTCCCTTTCTCTCATTCTCTCGCTGTTTATATATATACTCTATATGTATCATATATATACTCTATATGTGCAAAAGGATTAATAGTATGCATTGTACACAGCATTTAGTAAGATAAATTATGTGAAATCCCACGCGTCTTGGGAGAGAGAGTTCGTTGCCCTAACTGTATTCCGCTCTTGTTAATAACCTGAATCACAAAAACGTTAACACTGATCTTAAAGTTTAATAGAGCGTTATACTAATATGCGCACTGTTCTGAATAAAAAATAATGGGCTAGTTCCACCGCTTCAATGACATCCTTTATACTCTGCGCAAGCGCGCTGGCGTTTTGGAAGCGGCCACGTTTCGTCTGGCGAAGAGGCCATATTTGTCAGTTTTCTTCTCTTATAACGCTACGAACTGATTCGCAAGGTTCATTCTTTAAGCCCCTTTCAAACTGTAAAATTTTCCCGTCAAACTGTTTCCAATAAGTTTGGTAAAATAATGTTGGACAGTTATGACGTCATCGAAACGTATTAAAAGCCGCCATATTTGATTGAGATAATTGAATGGCTTCAGTTTCCATCAAACATTTGGAAGATTTGACCGGCTCTTAACTTTCAATTCTGTTTGACGGTCTCAGCCTATCAGAATCGTGCACAACAAAAATGAACGTCTAGAAAAATTAAAATAACGAACAACTGCTGGAAACGATGTAGTGTATTAAGATAATTAAGTTTTGTATTAGCTGCCTGGGCATGAATGCTATTTTTAATGAATATTGCACATCATATAACGAACTCCGAGGCATTAAATATCGTTGTGTAGGAAACATCTCTGATTAATAAAATTTTAATTTAATAAAGAAGCGAAAATAAATTACAACATTCCTTAAATTTATTCCTGTAATTGACAGAATGGAATAACAAACGCAATTACTAAATTTGAAAATAATTTTAAATAATAATAAAAATTAAATTCACCTAGTAAAAAATTTTTAAGAGTTTGTTATATTTTCGAAAACATGGAAGATTATTTGATAATATATGCTGTAAAGGAAAAATTTGATGGCCTTATTTTCTCTTCAAATTTTATTGTCAAATATAGTTGAATACGAAATTTTGACAGTGTGGCAGGGGCTTAGGTAAGCAAGTGCTGCACATAAATGATTTAAGAAAATTAACTTTGCATGAGTTGAAGTTTTCAGACGTTGTTGTGCGTGACTGCATTTTTATATGTGCATGCTCAAGTCAAAGCTTCAACGCCCAACGAATTGGCTCAGTGGTTACACTTTGGAATCGCGATCGAGAGGATTTGGTTTCGTTTTCTGGTCCGACCATCACGACCTTGGTTTTAAATTGTTCTTAAATCATACATACATTCCACAATCCGCAACCCATAAACCACTTTTATGTGACCCACTAGACAGTGTTGCTTTTAAGATCGTGAAATTTTTGTTGTAACTTATGATGACGTTATTGCCTATACCAAAACACTGAATTTATTGGCGACCATAAAAGTCCCTTTGTGTTTGCCGCTAAATACGGAATACGAGAAAAACTTTTGCTGGAGACACAACATATTTTGTGGAGTGTATACTGACAAAAGAATTTTTGTGTCCAACCAAAAAAGAAACCTGTTTTTTATAAGCGAATTTTTTTTTGAAAACCGACTCTATCCCTACCTTTGAAAACCATATCCTTAGGGGTAGCTGTTTTTCGCAAAAAGTTTTCAGGTCAAATTGTGCTCCAAAACGCTTTAGTGCATGACCACATTGATAATTTAATCATTTCAATTATAACGTGTCTTATCTGTCTGCACGCGAATCACGTACGGCCAGTGTTGAAAAACTTAATTATAATTGGCTCACTCATGTAGGAGACTCACTTCCCACAATGAAAAGCGGCCAATAGTCAAACGATGACTACTAGTTTGTACATAGGATATTGAAGTATTGCCTTCCCGTAAATATTTTCACGAAAAACTGTGGCCCTACATATCCTAAATGACCTGTTCGACAAAGTACAACATTGATAACGTAGGGGTAACTTAAATTATCCACCACATAAACACCAATATGTTGAAGGTGATATTTCATAAAACATACGAATACAGAAGGAAGAGAGGTGCGTATTTCGCGAAATCTAGCTACGAAGGCAAACAAAATGAGCAACGTTTCCCAATCATCATGCTAAATGGCATCTCATCATAAAGGGTAGATCTCACGATAAGAAATTGTCTATCAGGGGCCACGGGGGTATAGTGGTTAGATTACTCGCCTCCTATTTAGGTGATCCGGGTTCGATTCCCGGCAGCGTCGTTCCCGGATTTTCGCACGTGGAAATCGTACCGGATGATGTCGCTGGTGCTCGGGTTTTTTTCGGAGATCTCCCGTTTCCCCCGGTCTTGCATTCCGGCACTGCTCCATACTCACCTCACTTCACTCTGATCGACTCTCAAGATCTCGATGTTAAGAGCCGCCCACATCTCTCCACTCCAGTCGCCAGTCAGACTGAAGTATCGTTTACAGAATCTCACGTAGCCGATATCTAACTACGTCACAGAATAGGAAGAACATAGAAGTGAAACGGGGTGACGGTTCCTCTGATGAAGGTTTACCTATTCGCGGATTGGCTGTGCTAGTATCTGGAAGTGAGCCTTGTGCCTGATTGGTTACCGCGTGCTGTGTAAGATTCATTAATCGTTTCACTGAGAGTAACATCTAGTTTCTGATACCAAATATGTTTGCTTAAAAAGTACTTGTGCACAATTTACAATACTTTTTTTAACATATAATCTGCTGTTGCTGAAACAAAATAAATAATAAAAAAATAATATCTTGAGACGAACAGTTACGAGTATTTGGTTTTTCTACATCATCTACGTGTTTTTTGTAAACACATCTACCTTACAAGTACGTTCAACTGAATGCTTTGGTTACAAAAAAAAAATTAAATATGACTGCAGAGACAAACCAATATTTTGTTTGAAGTTACATTCGGTTAGACGGAACAATCTGATGTATGTTATTACAGATATTGTTGCGGCAATAAGCTTTGTCTAGTACTGGAATTGATTTAGTTGGCTGTAGGGTATCCAGTAATTTTTTTGCCTTCTTTTGAAAATAAGGTTTGAAATATTTTAAGTGATGTTTGAGAAAATTACAGAAGTGATAGAGTTTGTAAGTGTACGAGTATTTGTTGATGTCTAAAATGGTATAAACACTCCCAATAAAACGACATCGGAAACGTGTATTTAGTTACAAGTAATATATTAGGAACTTATATATTTGATAACATTTTTGTTCTACCAATAGTAGCATTATCTCAACTTGCTAAGACGTGGCACTTGGACGCAAAAGTTAAACCGCAGTCTTGTTGTTAGGGATATTTTGTGATAACTGAAACTATTCAATCTACGTAAAGACAAACAAAACTAAAATTGTCCCAATCATATCTTACAAGTCTGTGGCAACCAACAATGAACAGCAAAATAATTCAGTCTGAGCAACAAAATATTTGATTGCTCCTGTACAAACAATTAATTTGGTGGTGCCACGCAAACGTTGTTTTATTCGGCGAAGCCTCTCTCGCAGTGTGGACTGCCCGCTGGCAAGTAAATAACCACGCGCTGATTGCTCAATACGTCAATCCAGTTCAGATTTCAATCATTTCCCCAATCAGCCTTGATGGCATAGCAGCCGGTTGGTCACTCCCGTAGCTGTAAATTCTTTCTGCTTCTCTATGGCTATCCACAGGGAGAGATACCAACCTTTCGCTTGATAGTTTGTTAACGAACTAGGTGACATAGAACTACACGAAATTTTCACTTACTTAACTGGATCTCCGTCCATTTGGGTGGCCACCAGGTTGAATGAATTTTGCACGTCTGAGGCCTGAAGGCGCGGGAGTGCTAGGGGCGACCGAGGCATGCGCATCAACTCTCCGATCGCCTCTATGCGCAAAGCACTGAACTGGCGTGCAGTCTTGCCGTCGGTAACGCGCGTCTATGAAACTTTTAGCGGAGACCCTATTTTTTTATTATGTAATAATAAAAATGAAGGCGTGAAGCACGTTCCTACTAATTTTTGTAATGATTTGTACCGGAATGTTTACACCTAAAAATTACCGTGAAAACACCCGTTTCAACCATTTTCACGATCACAAAAACATGCTTTAGAGAGAAATATAGGAAATGAAAAACGTATGCGGACGCGTAACGTTTCTTAAATGCTATTTTTAAGCAAACCTCTCTCAGACACTTTGGACAGTTTTTTTAATAAAACGTTTTCTACTGTAGCTCTGCGCGCCGTACGACTGCCTACCCAGGCGACCAACTTAATACACCCAATGAAGTTATTTGATACAATAGCATACATTCAGCACTTGGGTGACTCAAGGCTGCCGCCTGGTGATGTGCGGGCTTGTGTCTGCGAGGCAAAAATTGACAAAGCGCTACAGTCGACGATGGCCAGCGCATAACAAGCGACATCGCCTCTACGCGCAGTGTTCTGAACTCGCGTCGTGCCGCTGGAACTATGGGACATTAAGTGATGACCTTATAATCTTATCGGACGCGACATTGTAGCAAATTTCAGTGCACTCCTCTGTTGTAGTTTCACACTAACCCGGTTCGTATATCTTGGAGAAACAGCAGTCTGAAAAGCCTGTTTCAGCCATGTTTGGAGGGGAATTAAAATTAAATTTCCATTGGGCGTGATGTCTTGAAAGTAACAAACATGACTTTTCTGAAACGCGTTCTACTTTACCCAGATAAACATTTTGGGCCGCCCGTTTACTCGTTTCCTAAAAAAAAAAAACCGGAGTATCAGACACACTGCAGTTATGTTCAAACGCCTGTTAGACGGCCGCCTTCATCCCGTCTGGGCTAGCCGAACAGTAGAATGAGCTCTGACTCTGGCAGCAGCAAGTATGTAAATGAGCTCTGCTCGAGTAAGTAGAGTTTAGTGAATTCTACCCTGGTGCAGATTTATAACGCGTAAGGATTATGGTATTGACTAATAGGGTCACCTGTTTTTCACATATAAATGTACGCGTAGAACAGACTTCACCACCTCTGTGCTCACCTGTAGCTTTCCTTTGGAAAATGGATGCGTGCCTTTGTCATTCTTCCAATAAGTATTGAGTTAATGCTGTATTAAACATGGTTTTTACGCAAGCAGATATCTTAGGAAAATGAAAACTAAAATCATACCACCACGAAAGTGGAGCTGTTATAATGTGATATGGAGTGCAACTAGTTGTTGTATCTTGCCGCAAAAAAAAAAAACAGGCGCTCCTACTTACAAGTTAAGCAGCGATACTCTAGTTCCGTCTTCGCTGTATACGTGTGTTATTTAATTTTCCGAATTTTCAGTCTCTCGTACCGAGTATTAAATGAATAATTTATTTAAACTGAAGTGATTGCAATTTTCAATTTTGCGTTGCTAACATAAATTGCAAGAAAAAAATCAAACTAACGAGTTTTACGGCGATTCTCAGTTTCGTTTATTTAATCGAGGCTAACTGAGTGCTATGGAAACCAACGTTAAAATAAAAATATGCTTTTAACTGCGATGTGCTATTGATGCAGCCGTTAATGGCATAAACGGCAGTTTAACTAATGTATTCTGAAGTTTTATACTATCGATACAGAACCTCTGGAAAGCGATGCGAGATAAAATACATAGATTTTTCCGCCCCTCACGTTCTACGTAATGGAAACGCTATTCACAAAATAATCCCGTTAAAAATGCCAAGTTATGAAATATAAAATTTCTTGAAAGTATTATAAAAAGGTTTAACCTTCAAATTGCACTGCCCGAAAATTAACTGAAATATTTACGAAATAGTGTAGCCAATACACTGAAAGGCGCTCCATAATGATGAAAAACTGAAACGATGTCCGCACATACAAAATAAGGAGGCTGTTAGTACTCCAAACAGCTTTGGTTTTCGGTAAACAACAATGCCGAGTTTACACGAAGTGCTCTTTGCAAAACTATTCATAAAATCTTCGTTCCTGTGGCAGTAATAATATCCATGTCACTTTAAATTATTTCTTAAAATTCAAAAATTGGCACCAGCTATCTCCAGCTATTGACAACATTCCAAACACTCAAAAATTACTGTAAACAGAAAATAATTATGCATGCTGCTTGAATGCAAATTGCCATTTCAACTCACTAATCTATTACATGGACGTGGTTGACAAGCTTTAAATACCATAATTTTGTAGATTTCTTGTTCATTACAAAAATTTTAATTTTTTAAGAATAAATTTTTACACACACTAAAAAACTGGCATTGCGAAAACTAAACTTTTTTTCCGTAAGCCCCTCTTCACTGTAAAATAAATAAACCCACTGCTTTCTGTATAGCAAGGAAATCATCTCTCTAACACTGTCTCGTCTACTCTAACCTAAGCATGCTTTACCTTATATGGAAATTAGAGAGACATAGGTTTGTTGTTATAATTTTTTTTTCTTCTGCAATAAGTTTTATGGCAACGTAAGTTTTTTTAATAGTAAATATACAACTTCCGTGAGCTTGTTTAGTTTACAGTAAAAATGTTCCGGTATAACGAAGGAATATTTTCCATTCTTTCTCTAGAGTCTTCAATACCTAACACAACTTTCTAAATTCTGTGTTTCCAAATAAAAAATTCCTTAGATCATTGACACTATTTAAACTTCAAAATACAGTATTTTGAATCTATCACAAAATACATTTCTTAACTATTGTAATCACTTTGTAAGTTTGCCATTGTCGCTGATATAGAGATAAAACAAAAGTTTTGTTTCTGGCAAACATTCTACGCATTGGTTCATATGTGACGACGATTATTCGTCAGTAACGAAACATGTGTTGCACAAAATACATTTTTTAAGTGTTTATAAACCTGATATTCAGAAATATATATATATATATATATATATATATATATATANCGATGATTCCTAGATAATTTTTTACCGGTTCTTTCTGTAATTTTACGGAAAATTGTATATCACTTTAACAGAAAATTAAGATAATCATTTGCATTACAATAAATATCAAATGAAATTGTTGTTTTTGACAAAACTTATTTGCAGTGGTTCATGTTGAATGTCCTTTTTTTGCGGCAGCAAATAACGTGTTGCAGAAAAGTAATTTGCATTGTGAAATGTGTTATATTTATTGACAGGTATTCTTACAGTGATGTATATGTTGTGCTTGAGTATATAAATTAGGAATTCCACAAAATTCACGCAATGAAAATATTACTAGAACTTCATTAATCTCATGTTAGCATTTTTCACTCCTTTACCAAAAAATCTAACACATTTGAAACGATTGCAAGGTGAAGGATGTATAATCATAGTCTCAACACAAAGTTTCCAGTAATATTTCATCGTTTCAAGGATTACCTCTTCACAGACAGCAAGCACTCCACATCAGCTTGTAGATCAGACGAAAAGCAATCTGTGAGACCAAGATTTGCGAAGACCTTTCCGGAAACGGCAACGAAACGTGCAACAGTTTCAAAGAGGGTGGAATAAAGCGAAGATTATTTTTCTGGTTTCTACTTTACTGAGAAGAAATGACGTCCGGCCACACGTGGTGCAGGAGACAGACAGACTCACACACGCGCGCGTGCTTTCTGCAACCCCCTGCCGGCGAAAAGCAATTCCCTCTAGCTTCCGTACAGTGACATTTCGCTTTATTGACTGGAGCACGGGATGCGCTCTTCAGCCAACTTCTTTCGGCTTTGGCTAACGACGAATGAGTTTTCTTTATGTCAGTATCGACAGATCCAATAGGGAAATTACCAAACGATACACTCTAAATCTGAATGAGCTATTTCAGTCAGTAGAATTAATTTTCTGCATCCTCGGTTATTGAGCTGCTATCTACTGGCGAATAAGTGAAATGCACTGAGGTTTAGCTGCTGGGCCAGTGAAATTCACTTGTAATGTGTATAAATCGCCGTCTTAACAGTGAAATAATCCCTAGAACTTTACTGATTCAAGACAAGCGGTTTCAACAAATCTGAAGTCAAATTCGCTGATATGGAGTAATTTTAACGGTTTCAAATTTATAGTATACAGAGGTGAGGAAAATTAAGAGTTAAAGATTTTTAAATTTCCGGAACATCCGTATAATTAGTGCTCTTGACATCATATCAGCTTTCGTAAAGTAATAGTTTTACCTGATAAGCGTCTTATGTACCACAAGCGATTTAAGTGCATTAGAATTCAGTCACATAGTAACCTGTTCCTTATTGGTCTTATAAAACACCATAATTGTATTCAATATACACGTACAGAGAGACGAAAAACATAACTACGCATAAAATGCTTTTACAACATCATATTTGTTACATAATAGCATGTAAACAGCAGTAATTTAATGTTTTGGGGAGTACAAATAAAATTAACGAAATCACAATTTTTGAAGAAGATTGACACAGGGGACGAGACGTGGGTTTCTCACAAGACCTCAGAGTCTAAACGTCAGTCAATTGACTGGCGTCACCCGACATCACCGGTCAAGGTCAAGGCCAGGCGGACAATTTCAACACGCTAGATCATAACAACCAAGTTTTGGATAAGACATGGAGTCTTGTTAGTTGAGTTTATGCAGCAAGAGGCAACAATCAATGCAGCCGCTTACTGCGCTACCCTGGCTAAACTTCGACGTGCAATACGAAATAAGCGACGTGCCATTCTAACGTCTGGAGTTTTGTTGGTGCATGACAATGCCAGACCCCATTCTAACATTCACACCCAAAATCTGATCAGATCTTTTGGATGAGAACAGATTGACCACCCACCGTACAGTCCAGACTTGGCNTTCACACCCAAAATCTGATCAGATCTTTTGGATGAGAACAGATTGACCACCCACCGTACAGTCCAGACTTGGCGCAGAGCGATTTTTACTTGTTCCGCTACCTAAAGGCAAACGCCTTNTTGACCACCCACCGTACAGTCCAGACTTGGCGCAGAGCGATTTTTACTTGTTCCGCTACCTAAAGGCAAACGCCTTTAGGTAGGCAACCGCTTCGCCACAGACGACAAGGTGAAAGAAGCAGTTACAGACTGGTTATCCTCACAGGTGGCAGACGTCTATGACATAGGCATACGAAAGTTTGTAGAACGTTATGACAAATGTATAAAGAAATATGGAAACTATGTAGATAAATAGAGAAANTTGACCACCCACCGTACAGTCCAGACTTGGCGCAGAGCGATTTTTACTTGTTCCGCTACCTAAAGGCAAACGCCTTAAGTAGGCAACCGCTTCGCCACAGACGACAAGGTGAAAGAAGCAGTTACAGACTGGTTATCCTCACAGGTGGCAGACGTCTATGACACAGGCATACGAAAGTTTGTAGAACGTTATGACAAATGTATAAAGAAATATGGAAACTATGTAGATAAATAGAGAAANCAGGCATACGAAAGTTTGTAGAACGTTATGACAAATGTATAAAGAAATATGGAAACTATGTAGATAAATAGAGAAATATGTAAGGAATTATATAAACAACGTTTTTTGAAAAAATCTGTAATGGTTTATGTTTTATAAGACATCAGACCTTACTTTCCGAATAACCCTCGTACCATAATAATTTCATAATGTAAACAATATCCATGATATAAGCGACAGATAATATATTACGTTAAGTTGTAAACTTAGGAAGGTGATGATTGCATCGGAGTAGTAGGTAACGGTTTGTTTAAGGGTGCAACTAATTACATAAATTAAAGTTGTTGCAAGACCGTGTAAACTCGACATCGGGTTGGTTTCTAAAGTATTCATATTCGCTACTAGAATTACAAGAGCCTTTTTAAGACCGCTAAGGGAAATTTTAGTTTCTTATATTGGGTTTTTATGGTGACAAAGTCTGAATAAAACATGTTTCAATAACCGTACAACACACCGGAGTGAGGTACATTATTGTTTGTATAAAGATGTACGATCCTGATAGTCGTGGCTTCCAAACGTTGGGTACTATTTAATTCATTATTTAAAATTTAGGTCAAATGTTGATAGCTTCATGGATTGTGTGCGTGATGCAATTTTCATACAATAAAATAATATTTTGTAGTTTATAGAAANAATGTTGATAGCTTCATGGATTGTGTGCGTGATGCAATTTTCATACAATAAAATAATATTTTGTAGTTTATAGAAACTAAAATTCGTTGATTTAACCTATGTGTCACAAGTTTCTTCAATATAAGTATATTAGTATCTACATAGAATTTACGTAAAATTTTGTGTAATTAACATGTTAATTTAATGGCATATCAAGCACANATATATTAGTATCTACATAGAATTTACGTAAAATTTTGTGTAATTAACATGTTAATTTAATGGCATATCAAGCACAGTTTACGTACGTGAAACTGTTTAGTATTGCTCAGTAATTTAGTTCTTGAATGCCAATTGCTCAAAGTTATATTTTTTTCATCAACATTGTTGCGATTTACCATATGACCAAAAAAAATTGTAATACTTACAACTAACTCCGGGAAAAATTTGGTGACCAAAATACATTTTAGTGCATGACAGTTATATCAGTTGTAATGTAAACAAATCTACACTTTTTTCGCATCAATAGAAAATAATGAAGTGGCTGTTGCTATAATATACCGCAGGACAAAGTGTCACACAGCAAGAATATCGGGGAGCACTAATTATTCAGCGATCGACAGGCATAAATGTATTTCACGAAAAAGATTCCAGGACTTGTGCCCAATAAGACTTTAGCTCCGATCACTTTCCTGATTGCATTACTTCTGCTGCCTGAGCTGCCAGCCTGCGAACCATGGACACGTAGTATAAAAACAAACTTGATTCTGATTAGTCAATTCGTTTAAGAAAAATTACTTCTCACGAAGACACGCGGCCAATTACTTTGGCAGAAGTTAAACAAGTATCTCATTGTCGAGAACAGAAAATTTCCAGTTTTAAACGACATGTAGGGTAGACTTGACGGGCCTATGTATTAATGGGCCTTAGCTTTTTTTTTCAATGTATACCAAGTTTTAGCTCAGATCGTAAGTGGCACTGGATTTGATTCTTGTTTCCTCGCGTGTCTGATAACGGCTCCTAAATTTATCTGGCCTTGTGTAATAAACTGTGTGGTCCAGTTGCAAACACAGCGGAAATGTTCACGTGTCTGAAATTTAGCTTGTATAGTCTGTTTGCGGTTTCTTCACACTTTATTAATCAAAGTTTTGAAAAAACACCTCACGTACGACGTATTTGCGTGTTTTCTAAATATCTCATTTCTCACAGGGGTTTCATACTTGTGTATACTGATCATAAAAGTAGATACCATATTTTTTGGTCAAATTTAACATTTTATGATGTTTTGTATATAAACTAAAATATTTAAATTTTTAACTTATATGAATAAAGACAGGTATTGAATTGATGTGTTGGTGTCGACTAGNTATAAACTAAAATATTTAAATTTTTAACTTATATGAATAAAGACAGGTATTGAATTGATGTGTTGGTGTCGACTAGCAAGGAATAGTTTTTAAGTTAAATATAATTTCACTGTGTGCGCATGAATGCTGTGCGTTGGCTCTCTGGGTAATTTTCTGAGCTTTGTTTATATGAGGTAGAGGGAAATCTTGGAAGTTTGAACTTAAGCAGTGCTTCAGAAAAGTCCGAAGTTACCGTTAATGNTTATATGAGGTAGAGGGAAATCTTGGAAGTTTGAACTTAAGCAGTGCTTCAGAAAAGTCCGAAGTTACCGTTAATGGAGTATGCCGAAATGAACTCGCGAAATTTTCCTCGCCCTAATTATTGGAGGCTTAACTGTGTGTAAAACTTTTCGCGAAAATGAGTCGTTGAAGGGGGTAGTATCGTTAATAAATTTGCTAATTATTGTGTATTTTCGTTCTCGATCTAACTTTAGTGCACTATAAGATCCTAACTGAGTACTTAAAAGTTCAGTTATTTGTTTTTTAAACACGTTGTTAAGGAGAGGTTAAGTTTTTATTGTCCATTTGTTTTCAGTTGCCTCATGATATGAGGATAATTTCTTGTGTGGAACTTCGTTTTTTAAAACTAACTTGATTGTATTTTTTGCTTTAATGTGCCTTATTTTTTTTGTTTTTTCATTTGTAACCCTTCGAAAATGGATTCTTTCTGTACCCCTCTAAAATGAAGATTTCTACGCGATATTATTAAGCCGTTACTGACCCATATAAACGTATTTTAAAAAATACACTAAAACAGTTTTACCATAAAGAAGAGTACTTCGCGAAAAACGCCACATTACAAAGTTAAAACTTTGAGTAAATAATTGTGTCATTACAGTATATTATTAGTATTGATTTTAATAAACGTAGCTCATTAAGCTTCAATTACAATTTTTCTAACGTTGAACAGTCTAAGGAACTAAATACTGAAAACTTCTCGTGAAAGAATAAACAAGACGGTGGGCCACACTGACTGAATGTGTATCATTTGACGGTTACCTTATCGCTTCCCGCAACGGACAATATGAAATAGAACTGCAATTTACCTCGGTTTCATAGTTCGCATTTTTTATTATATAGCTTTTAAAGGAAGATTTACATAGAACACTATTCGCTTATTGTAATTTATCAAATCAATCACACCGGCGACTCAACTAGATCTAGCATCATGGCCAGTCACACTGCTTTACTTTCTGAAGTATGGTATTATATATAATATATTTATAGCTATTTCTTAGAGACGACAGGGTTACAGCTACTGGGTTATTTCTGAGACCTCTAACGTCACTTTTTTCCCGGGGTTCGCTTTCCGTTATGAGTGCCCCGGCAGGCGAGAAAGAAGGGGAATATTTTGCTGTTGCCATCTCCCGTGGCTCAAGAGTTTTTTTCGAGTTTCACTTCCCCTTCTCGCGGGCAGGGGCAACGCTAACGGATTATACCTAGCCCTCTCATGGGTCCCTTAGCCACAGGGAAAAAAAAAAATCTACCCTGGAAATTGATACGTGATCGATACGGTTGCCAGAGCAACGTTTGAGAACAAAGCGTGTACTTGGCCAACGTGTTTCTGCTGGTCCATGCGCAGAACGATCGTAGTTGTCGCGTGGAACCGCCGTGTCGTATTTTCGAATTCTCGTCTCCCGCCGGGGGAAGATGAGTTGGTGGAAGCGCTGCCGCGAACCGCGACGGTCTCCGGCTTCTCTCCCGGCGGGAGACGTTTCACCACGCAGTACGTGTAGTCTAGTCCATTCGCAGTTTCTTCGCACTCGGGGGGGCCACGGTGGCTGAGAGGCTAGCCTACCCGCCTTCCAACGAGGCGAACCGGGTTCGATCCCCGGCCGGGCCTCTCCCGGACTTTCGCAGGTGGGAATCGTTCCGGACGATGCCGCTGGCCAGCGGTTTTTTTTTATCGGCGATCTCCAGTTTCTCCCGCCCTTTCATTCCGGCGCTGCTCCACTCTCACCTCATTCACCTCTCAAGGCCACGCTGTTAAGAGCCGCCCAAATCACTTCATTCCTTCTTCACTCACATTCATCGCACTTTTTTAATCAAACTTTTGAAAAATGTCGTCATGTGTAACGTATTTGGTCGTTTCTTAAATATTCCATATATCACATTACACTGAGTGCGCATGAATGCGGTGCGTCATCACTGCGGTGTGATTATCTTAACTTGGTTAAATTTTGTTTGCATGAGACGTAGGAATATTCTGGAAGTAGTACTTAAGCAGGAATTCAAAAAAGTTGGAAGTAACCGTGATTGGACTGCAAGTACGCGAAAACGAACTCTTGGTGGTTCCTTCTAATTGGGGCCTCGATACGTCNTACAAGTACGCGAAAACGAACTCTTGGTGGTTCCTTCTATTTGGGGCCTCGATACGTCGTGAGGGCTCGTAATTCTTTATTGCGAATAATGGAACCACCCAGCTATTGTCAACCAATATTTCCTGTATTCCACCTCGCGTTTTTAATATTGTCGTACGTCCGCCATCATCTGGTTTTCTACGCCTGTACAGAGGATAGCTTTTGTCGTTGGTTTGAGTACCTTTTAAAAGCACCCTTGGATTATTTTTGGTACATTTTCCTTCCTCTATTCATGGCGATGAAGGATTTAGTGCACCACAGGGCCCGTGAATCATATTTTTGGTCACAGCATCATAACTGCGATGCATGCAGTGTTATCTGCGGTGCGTGTGGCGTAGACTGTGGTGCAAACTGCGGTACTAATTGTGATGCATGCGGCGCTTATTGCAGTGCGTGCGGTGCTAACTGTGGTGCTAACTGCAGTGCATGTGGTGCTAACTGTGGTGCATGCGGTGCTTACTGCGAGGCATTCAGTGCTTACTGTGGTGCTAACTGCGGTGCATTCGGTGCTAACTGCGGTCCGTGTGGTGCTTACTGTGATGCGTGTGGTGTTGGCTGCGGTGCTAACTGCGGTGCTAACTGTGATGCGTCTGATGCTAACTGCGATGCCGATTGCAGTTGCAGAGAACCAGTGCTACAAGTTTTAGAATGTCTCTCCAAAATATCACTGCAAGTAAAGTGCCTCTGGCAGATTTTGCATTCAAAGGTAACACTTGAACTTTTTATTCTATATGTCGTTATTTGATGTCGACGAATGCAGTACAGAGCTGTAAATGCTTTAATTCAGATGCGACAAGGCAGATGCATCATTAGCATTTTACATACATACTGTTCCAAGTCTAAAATTAAACTGAAAAAAAAANGATGCGACAAGGCAGATGCATCATTAGCATTTTACATACATACTGTTCCAAGTCTAAAATTAAACTGAAAAAAAAATTTATAAAAGGAGTGTATTCATACTTTTCTCGGTCAATTCACCGCGATGCTTTGAAGGGGTAAGACCATAGCTGGAAGCGGGATTGTTGATACACTGATCAACAATCTACCGTTCAAGCTCGTGTAAAGGCCTATGTCTAAGACGTCCGGCCCTTGGTTCTATAGATAAAGACTTTCACGTGATGACTTGGGGTATAAACGCCCTAGACGAAGCAAGCAGGCAGCATGACATCGCCTATTTTCCGCATAAGCATCTGCAAGCCAGNGATGCGACAAGGCAGATGCATCATTAGCATTTTACATACATACTGTTCCAAGTCTAAAATTAAACTGAAAAAAAAAATTATAAAAGGAGTGTATTCATACTTTTCTCGGTCAATTCACCGCGATGCTTTGATCAACAATCTACCGTTCAAGCTGCACATTTCCGGATACAGATTCTGCAGGCCGGGAACCAAGATATCTAAAAGACTTTCACGTGATGACTTGGGTATAAACGCCCTAGACGAAGCAAGCAGGCAGCATGACATCGCCTATTTTCCGCATAAGCATCTGCAAGCCAGACACCAGGAGACAATATACTTGCACAGAAGGCCGACGAGATAATAAAAGCATTAGACACCAAACTCTGTGAAAAAAATGCGCCTGGGGCTTATCCAATGTGANATAAAAGCATTAGACACCAAACTCTGTGAAAAAAAATGCGCCTGGGGCTTATCCAATGTGCTGAAGGCTAAGGTGAAGATGGGAATCGGAGGTATAAGTAAGAGAAAGGCACAGGTCAAAATGGGAACCGGTACAGAGATTAAGAGAAATTAACAAGTAAAACGAAAAGCAGTGACAAAAGGAAGGAAATCGTGCAAGGCCAAGAAAAAATCTACCGGCGGATTTTTTCCATTACTTTTGCCTGCACAAGGGGGTCCTCGGGGGCCTAATCGGAGCCACGAGTGGTATCGTTAGAGCCGTCAACACAGAAGGGATGGAACCAGTTGTCCGAGGCACAAAGACACAATGCATATATGAAAGCTATCGCCATGGGTAAAAAAACGGCCAAGGCCTCTTTTTAAGGCCATACCAAGCAGGAGAAGGAAGTTTGCAAAAGCGATACAGCAGGAAGAAGCGTTAATGAAATCTCTACCGAAACGACCGCTCACAAGCGTGGATTTGGAACTGTTGCGCNGATACAGCAGGAAGAAGCGTTAATGAAATCTCTACCGAAACGACCGCTCACAAGCGTGGATTTGGAACTGTTGCGCACAAATTGGAAATACCAAATTTCAGGGAAGTGGTTATGAGAGATGCTTTGCCCCCCTTAACCGAAGAGAGACGAACGTGCCATAATTAATCTGGACAACACAGCCATGCGCTTTACAAACTGGGTAGCTTACGTAGAAAAGGGTAAACATGCAGTCTATTATGACTGTTTTGGGAATTTGCATCATCCACCCGAACTGCTACTGTACCTGAAATATACCAAACTAACGCGCAATTACGAAACGGATCAGAAGTCTAATACGTGGAACTCTGGACATTTTTGTCTTCGCTTCTTGGTTCGCTTGTACAAGTATGTGTATAAAGTGGCTATACATCGTGAGGAAACCATCAGTCATGTCGACAATGCTTACCATGACGGGTCGTAGCACCGAGCTGAATGCGGTCCGTTTTTCGCCACTCGACCTGGATGGGGAATGGTGAATAGGCCTTTTCGATTTTCAAACCTGCAATGCGATGCCGAACATCGATGAAATATACTGCAAGCTGTACCTCGTAAAAAGTGGTAATGTTACCCATGAGGTGTCACTGCCCATACGCTGTTATGTAATAGACGACATTNACTGTACCTCGTAAAAAGTGGTAATGTTACCCATGAGGTGTCACTGCCCATACGCTGTTATGTAATAGACGACATTGAAAGGTACAGTGTGAAGATTCGCTGTTTGCCGACACAGAGATAAACAATTTTTGATATCAAATAAACCACTTGAAAGTTTTTCGGGAGAGAAAATGAACTGATAAGACCAGCAAAATTTAAAAATCAGTGTTTGAAATATATGTCAAGCAAAGTACTGTATGATTCAGTAATACAATTAATTTCTCTGGAATTAATGTAAATATAAAAAAAAATCTACTAACTGATGTCAACACTCTAAATTCTATTTAGTGGAAAACCACTGATTCGCAGTGAAATTCAGGTACATGAATCAGTGAAAATGGCCCCACTTATAATCGGTGGAATGATACTGGTTGTTAGAGTGAAAAAATGTCACTGATTGATCAATGACAGCCAACTACGTACGGCGAATTATNTGGAATGATACTGGTTGTTAGAGTGAAAAAATGTCACTGATTGATCAATGACAGCCAACTACGTACGGCGAATTATGTATTGTTTTTATTGAATTTAACTAAATAATTATGACAAATAATTAGATTTTTGTTAGACTCTGTTTATATTGTGCTATTTAACGTAATTCGAATACAGGAAAAATTATTACCGATGGCCAGGACCCCTAAACCACACAATATAACCTCTCAGACAGTTGTCATACCAATCTAACTCCAAGCCAGCGCTAGAAATAACGGTGAAAATATGTGTATTATGTGTATTTTTATATTTACAGAAAATGTGTAGCATTAAATGCATTTACTTTATTTTCGTTTTCAGTTTAATTGGTAATATTACGATTTTTAAAACAAATAGTACATATGAGTGCACTCACTTCACATATAATGCAGTTTAAAAATTCAAACCAAACGCTATGATGATTACTTGAAAACTAAATGAATGACTTACTGCTAGTGTTGCCTCGTAAAGTGGTTTCAATAAATACGAAACTCACATATGGAAATATATTTTATGGGCTTTAGTACTTGATGAGTTATTTCATTTGATACACATTGTTTTACCAATCCTTCAGTCAAAAAAATTAATCAATGAACAAAAGCCAATTAAATGGTTGACGATAGAGTGGAAAATGTCACTGAATAAATAAATTCAGGAAAACTGTTTTTTTTTTACTAATTTAACAGTTACATTTACTGAAGTGACTGTTGAAAAATTCAGACGCTCTAAATCGATTTAAACAGTGAAAATATAACTTATTAAGATTTAGAGAGTACAGAAATGCGTAAATACAGCTCCGGATCTGTGTTTACTCATTGCTTAAGACCTCAGAATTTTTTTCCAGCAGTCTAACAACAAATTCAGATCGTTAGGGCGATGATTACTAGCGCGGAAAAAAAGAGAAGTCGATAGTTTTGTTATACATACTTTCATACTGATGTGCAGGTAT
This sequence comes from Clitarchus hookeri, assembly GCA_002778355.1. NCBI lineage: Eukaryota > Metazoa > Arthropoda > Insecta > Phasmatodea > Phasmatidae > Clitarchus > Clitarchus hookeri. The sequence continues at coordinate 15,045 of NQII01001987.1, read as the reverse complement.
CACTTTTGTTTACTTCAAAATTAAGTTTCTTCTTATCAGTGACGTGCATATTCGTGGCGGGGTTGCGGTGGCTCAGCGGTAAGACAGCTCGCTTCCCACCAAGGCGAACCGGGTTCAGTTCCCGGCCGGGTTACACCCGGATATTCGTACGTGGGAATCGTGCCGGACGATGCCGCTGGTTGGCGGGTTTTCTCGGGGATCTCCCGTTTCCACCACCCTTTCATTCCAGCGCTGCTCTGTACTCACCTAAACCACCCTCATATGCTCTCAAGACCCTTGCTGTTAAGAGCCGCCCAAATTTCTTCACTTGCTCACGCTCCACTTGCATATTCGTGGCTGCATCAATGAAAATTGGGGTTTCAATCCATTCCATATAAGTAGCCGATAGAATATTTACACTTAATTACAAACTTTATTGTGCATAGGCTGAACTGACCACATGTCAGGATTTTAATTAAAACGAAACATTAAGTGATTTGATCACAAACATTACATCCTGTTTTTCTCCACAAATGAGTGAGATCATCCGTCAAAAAAATTTAGATAAAATCAAAGCTTCAATCTTAGTATAGCCGGCCGTATACGTATATTTAACCAGATAGAAAAATATAACCCATTTAATTGAGCATGTCATAGGAATACTAAATCACAGTACGTCTCTTTGGTTTTATTATTTTGAAAATCGCATTAGCCGACACGTTACATTGATTTACTAATCGCTGTTAACACTTAATCAAACTCGGCAATTTTGTACATCCATGTCGGCCATTAAAACAGTTGTCTCCCTGCCGTGATGTCACAAAATTATAGACAGTGATACAATGCGTAAAAGCACACCTTTGTAGATGGATCGTGCATGTAACTATATTTTATTCTCAGAGCTATTTTTATTTGAAATAAATTATAGTGCTTATGTGCCATCGTAAATTAAGCATTAATGTGTTCGCAAGCTCGCGGCAGTAGGTTGGAACATTGAAGAGGGCTTGATGTAAATATGAAAACGACTGTTTTGCCAAATTTTAATCTTATAGCTCTATTTGGTACTCGAAATATACTATTTTTTTTGGTTGTAAGTTGAAATACCCCACCCCCCTTCCCCCAAGAAAATACATCATGTGGCATGTTGGAGCGGAAAAATTTAAAATTTAACATTCCAGTGGAGTCTCTTAATAAAATTAAAAATGATATTACGTAGAGATAAATATGCGAATTTTCACTTGTGGCAAAAAAATGTTCCACATGATATTTTCAATTTAAGATATCATTTACACATAATCCAATAAATGTTGTTCAAGTAGATTCCGTTAATTCACTGCAACCACTGCGACGTCTTTAATATTTTCGCCTATTATTTCATTTTGTGAAAGTGAATGAAAATCACAACTGAAATGGGCATAACTTTCCTAACAACAGCTAGACATTAACACCTTCTATTTAATAGGAATTACTACAGTAAACTGTAACCATAGTCGCAGAAAAATTAGAAAACATGTATAGCCAACTACCAGTTACAGTTTGCCTCTAGTTATTTTAGATGCCAAATTAACTCTTATGTGAATACATTTTAGTTTACTGAAAATATATATTCATATGACTCTTTCTCATGCATCCTCTTACTTATATTACTTCTTGCGTTTCCATAAAATTTAAACTAAGTAAGAAAATAAATTAAAATGAGGGAATGTTACCAGCCAAATATTTATGCACAATAACATCGACGTATGTATTTCATGTGACAACATAGGCAACTTAAGAAAAATACCCTGCTCTAAAAATTCTCATTTGGAATTGAAAACATGTTGAACAAGATAGGACAGTATTTGGCATGATCATGCCACTTTTGCAAGGAGCATTTGTTACGGCTCTGGCAATGTCAGTATATATTTTAGTTACAGTTATTTCTACTGCAGCACGACGCCAATGTGGATTTTTATCTTGAGATATTATTTNTGGAATGATACTGGTTGTTAGAGTGAAAAAATGTCACTGATTGATCAATGACAGCCAACTACGTACGGCGAATTATCTATTGTTTTTATTGAATTTAACTAAATAATTATGACAAATAAATAGATTTTTGTTAGACTCTGTTTATATTGTGCTATTTAACGTAATTCGAATAGAGGAAAAATTATTACCGATGGCCAGGACCCCTAAACCACACAATATAACCTCTCAGACAGTTGTCATACCAATCTAACTCCAAGCCAGCGCTAGAAATAACGGTGAAAATATGTGTATTATGTGTATTTTTATATTTACAGAAAATGTGTAGCATTAAATGCATTTACTTTATTTTCGTTTTCAGTTTAATTGGTAATATTACGATTTTTAAAACAAATAGTACATATGAGTGCACTCACTTCACATATAATGCAGTTTAAAAATTCAAACCAAACGCTATGATGATTACTTGAAAACTAAATGAATGACTTACTGCTAGTGTTGCCTCGTAAAGTGGTTTCAATAAATACGAAACTCACATATGGAAATATATTTTATGGGCTTTAGTACTTGATGAGTTATTTCATTTGATACACATTGTTTTACCAATCCTTCAGTCAAAAAAATTAATCAATGAACAAAAGCCAATTAAATGGTTGACGATAGAGTGGAAAATGTCACTGAATAAATAAATTAAGGAAAAATGTTTTTTTTACTAATTTAACAGTTACATTTACTGAAGTGACTGTTGAAAAATTCAGACGCTCTAAATCGATTTAAACAGTGAAAATATAACTTATTAAGATTTAGAGAGTACAGAAATGCGTAAATACAGCTCCGGATCTGTGTTTACTCATTGCTTAAGACCTCAGAAATTTTTTCCAGCAGTCTAACAACAAATTCAGATCGTTAGGGCGATGATTACTAGTGCGGAAAAAAAGAGAACTCGATAGTTTTGTTATACATACTTTCATACTGATGTGCAGGTATCATTTTTGTTTACTTCAAAATTAAGTTTCTTCTTATCAGTGACGTGCATATTCGTGGCGCGGTCGCGGTGGCTCAGCGGTAAGACAGCTCGCTTCCCACCAAGGCGAACCGGGTTCAGTTCCTGGCCGGGTTGGGAATCGTGCCGGACGATGCCGCTGGTTGGCGGGTTTTCTCGGGGATCTCCCGTTTCCACCACCCTTTCATTCCAGCGCTGCTCTGTACTCACCTTAACCACCCTCATATGCTCTCAAGACCCTTGCTGTTAAGAGCCGCCCAAATTTCTTCACTCGCTCACGCTCCACTTGCATATTTGTGGCTGCATCAATGAAAATTGGGGTTTCAATCCATCCTATAGAAGTAGCCGATAGGATATGTCCAATAAATTACAAACTTTATTGTGCATAGGCTGAACTGACGACATGTCAGGATTTTAATTAAAACGAAACATTGAGTGATTTGATCACAAATATTACATCCTCTTTTTCTCCACAAATGAGTGAGATCATCGGTCAAAGAAATTTTGATAAAATCAAAGCTTCTATCTTAGTATAGCCGGCCGTATATGTATATTTAACCAGATACAAAAATATATCCCATTTAATTGAGCATGTCATAGGAATACTAAATCACAGTACGTCTCTTTGGTTTTATTATTTTGAAAATCGCATTAGCCGACACGTTACATTGATTTACTAATCGCTGTTAACACTTAATCAAACTCGGCAATTTTGTACATCCATGTCGGCCATTAAAACAGTTGTCTCACTGCCGTGATGTCACAAAATTATAGACAGCGATACATTGCGTAAAAGCACACCTTTGTAAATTGATCGTGCATGTAACTATATTTTATTCTCAGAGCTATTTTTATTTGAAATAAATTATAGTGCTTATGTGCCATCGTAAATGAAGCATTAATGTGTTCGCAAGCTCGCGGCAGTAGGTTGGAACATTGAAGAGGGCTTGATGTAAATATGAAAACGACTGTTTTGCCAAATTTTAATCTTATAGCTCTATTTGGTACTCGAAATATACTATTTTTTTTGGTTGTAAGTTGAAATACCCCACCCCCCTTCCCCCAAGAAAATACATCATGTGGCATGTTGGAGCGGAAAAATTTAAAATTTAACATTCCAGTGGAGTCTCTTAATAAAATTAAAAATGATATTACGTAGAGATAAATATGCGAATTTTCACTTGTGGCAAAAAATGTTCCACATGATATTTTCAATTTAAGATATCATTTACACATAATCCAATAAATTTTGTTTAAGTAGATTCCGTTAATTCACTGCAACCATTGCGACGTCTTTAATATTTTCGCCTATTATTTCATTTTGTGAAAGTGAATGAAAATCACAACTGAAATGGGCATAACTTTCCTAACAACAGCTAGACATTAACACCTTCTATTTAATAGGAATTACTACAGTAAACTGTAACCATAGTCGCAGAACAATTAGAAAACATGTATAGCCAACTACCAGTTACAGTTTGCCTCTAGTTATTTTAGATGCCAAATTAACTCTTATGTGAATACATTTTAGTTTACTGAAAATATATATTCATATGACTCTTTCTCATGTATCCTCTTACTTATATTACTTCTTGCGTTTCCATAAAATTTAAACTAAGTAAGAAAATAAATTAAAATGAGGGAATGTTACCAGCCAAATATTTATGTACAATAACATCGACGTATGTATTTCATGTGACAACATAGGCAACTTAAGAAAAATACCCTCCTCTAAAAATTCTCATTTGGAATTGAAAACATGTTGAACAAGATAGGACAGTATTCGGCATGATCATGCCACTTTTGCAAGGAGTATTTGTTACGGCTCTGGCAATGCCAGTATATATTTTAGTTACAGTTATTTCTACTGCAGCACGACGCCAATGTGGATTTTTATCTTGAGATATTATTTGTGTTATATAATCACACTTCTAAAACACTACAATTTGGTATTCGCTAATTGACTGGGTAGTTCCNTGTGTTATATAATCACACTTCTAAAACACTACAATTTGGTATTCGCTAATTGACTGGGTAGTTCCACTGATTTATCAGAGTCTAGAATATTGGTTTACCCTGAAAACAAAATGACAGAAATACTTTTACTAAGGCAGAAATCCAAGGAGTTTATATGAACTACATGTAGCGTAGGTTCCACTAACGGAGCCTTGGGTGACACAACGTTTCCCTTATTCCACTTAGAAAAAGCAAACATTGTATTATCTTCCCCTCTCTCTCAATGATAGAGACGGAATAATGACGACATAAATTGTATCTATAATGCAACATAATGTTCACTTTATATAGAAAAAATTATTTCTTTACTGAAACAAATTACTTGGTTTGACTGAATAAAAGTACAATTGACAACAATGTTTTTTGTAACTGGTGTTGCTCGTTGGTAGTTTTTATATTCCATCACTTATGATAAGGGGCCGCAAAGGCCCAGCGGCTACAGCGCTCCGCTTCCGCTGAGGCGAGCCGTGTTCGATTCCCAGCGGAATCACTCCCGGATTTACACTCTTGGGAATCGTGTCGGACGATANCGCTGAGGCGAGCCGTGTTCGATTCCCAGCGGAATCACTCCCGGATTTACACTCTTGGGAATCGTGTCGGACGATATCGCCGGTTGGCGGTTTGTCTCGGTGATCTGCCGTTTCTCTTATCCAACTGCACTATACTCACCACGCTTCACCTTCATTGGCTCTTAAGGACTTGATGGCATGAGCCGCACAATCATCACCCCTCACTAGTGAAATTTTTTTTTGTCGTTTCAAAATGTGAAGTTGAGAAAATAATTTTTCCACAAAATGGCGAAAATACGTTTCTCGGTTATATTTATAATACTGGCAACGATTGAAATAAGTCTGTATTTAGCTACAATCATCTTGTCACTTTCTTGATAAAAGGTTTGAGTGCTGTCCTTTTGCGTCTATCAGGGAACACGCTTGCAGGAGCTCTGTATTCAGGACACGTTTCTTCACAAATTTACAATAATAGTAGTCATTAAAAAACGTCTACGGCCTTCATTATTTTATTACTGTCGTAGATATTCCTTCACACCTATGCGATTATGTAGGGATAGGACAATTTCGGGACTAGGCAGACGTCAAAAATTTAAATAGTGAAATAACCTGAGCAAGTTTGTTAGAAACGCCCTGTGCGCCCCTGAGCCAATAGCAAACATGCAAGGTAACAAGTAGCGAATCCCATACTGCCAGGTGTGGGGGTAACACTGACTACTCTCTGGGGCAGCAGCCAATGGACAGACACCTATGGCTCTAGTACACAGGACTGTGGAGTTTAGCCTAAACGTCATTCAAATCACGAAATTTTTCTATCCCTACCAATGTGTAATACAAAATTGTTATAAATTCTGCAAATTCGTATTATAACTTACATCATCATTATTGAAATGTATATTAATAATGGTATCTCTATGCTATATTCAAGTATTAAAATTAATTAATAACTCGAATTTTCTGCAACTTTCCGTGTATCTGAAAATTTATTATCACCAACTTTTAACTTCACACAGAAAAAAGTTTATTGTTATGACAACAGGGTTAATGTAACTACAATAGTAATATTTTGTTATCTGTGAGCAGTCAGTAACTAAAAATGCTGTTAATGTTATTTACTCTTTAGCTTTTAATGTTAATGTAACATTAAGTACTTTAATAATTGGTTTAAATCCTTACAGTTCTCTCAACATTAATGAGGTATTTATGTTGCGAAAAAAACCAATTTTTTTTTGAATTGATGTTAAAATTGGAGTTAAATTTTTTCCTTTATTTTCTTTGCTAGAAAAATGATTCCAATGTAAAATAAATAAGGTACAATTACTTTATCACAAAAATAACTATTTCCAAAGAAAAAAGTACGCCTGGGAGGGGAATCGAATCCACGCCCTCATTCATTGACGTTCTCCACCTTATGGAACCAGACTCCCTCCCTACTAAATGTTCTATCTTAACATATTTGATTCCTAGAGACGTTAAAAAATCACGTTATTATTTGGGCACACGTTTATCTTAAATCATAAGTACATTTGAAATATGCATGATTGTAATTGGACAATAATTTACTTGACACGTCTTGGGTAACTCTGCGCCAATAAATGAAAACATCAAATTCGTGTCTCCCAATCACGTGTGGTTCAGTCAGAAAGCGAGTGACTTCATATCTAGGCAGTAGTTTAGCCAATGAAGAAAAACGCTGGCTCGAGTATGTACAGTATTGTGAAGTTTAACCTGATGCCAAATTAATAATGCGAATTTGGCATGCACCTGCTGATTGCTAGGGCCAGGTGTTTTTTGCGTAAATATGTGGAGACTTGGCTTCAATATCCTATGTGCAGAATTACAGTCATCCTTAGCTATTGGCCGACTGTCTTTGTGTGAAGACTGACTGCTACATGGGTGAACCAATCAGAATTAAGTTCCTCCGATACTGGCTGTACATGATTTGCGGGCAGACAGATCAGATGCGTAACAATTCAAACGACCCAATCACAAAAGTGATTCTGAACTAAAGTGTTTTGGAGAACAACTTGTCCTGGAACCTTTTTCCAAAAAAAAAAAAAATGCCTCTACTTATTGCATTTAATATTATGAGTATTCAGTAGAACATAACGACAAACTGTAGTTCTCTTTTGTTAGGTGGAAATACCTTATGCTCTATAAATATACGCACAATTGGTACACGTAAACTGCTTTGCAAGGCTTGAGAATTGGTTTAAGCTACATTTAGATCTCAACCTATTCTTTGAAAGTTAAATTCAGTGGTTTCATACTATGAGGTTATCGCTGTTCACTACAGTCTGACATTTTACAACGCAAATAAGTGTAAACTTGTTTGGTTGGACGTTTCTTTAATGTCACAGTTACACTTAATATTTTGTTCTTAGTCGTTATTTTTAGCGTAATACAACTTTTGGTAGCGGCAACATTTCTTACAGGCCTTTTAACATTAACACTTCAGCAGCATATTTGCATTATAGTAATATAAGACAACGTGAATGGCTAAAATTAATAACTGTCAGGACATTATTAATTTTACTACAGCACACACTTTAAAGAATGCCTTATTAGCAATTATTTGTTGCAAGAACATTAAACTTTTTCCTGTGCAGTCTTGCATTCACTTATTTTAATAACCTTTTTGCCATTTAAATACTAAAGCCCAAGTGGCTTTAAATTATTTAATATGTTTTGAATAAGATTTTTCCTAGTTTTATAAATTTACAAGTGTTTAGTGTATTTTATAGTACATTGTTATGTAGAGATCAGTTATTATTATGTAAGTTTTGTAGAGCCTCCTTCTGTCCTAGCATAAAAATTATATTCCTTTGATCTAGAATGGAATTAGTTTTCAAAATTAAAAACAACAAAATTTTCACAATATCTGAATGTTTGCACTTGGGTACTTGGTTTGTGTTGTACACTTTAAGACTCGGTTAAATGTTGAGCTTATATTAAATTTTAGGAAATTTTCTGAGAATATTTATTTCACCTTCTTAAACAACTACGAGCAGGGTTTACTTCAAGGGTGCGTTTACAAAAACTTGTACATCGTGAATTCAAAGCCGACATATAAATGGAATGTTTGACATTTTGTGAACAAGTTTCGATGCATGTAAGTGTTATTAATAGCTATGTGGTTAATTCTCTCTACTAGAAATATTTTATATTGATTTTAGGCTAAGAGTAATATGAAAACTGCTAATAAATATTTTGTTTCGATATATTTCGAGTAACAAATTTTTAATTTCCTCCATTAAATAATTTGTAACTTAGGACAGCATAACATTACAAAAGAGATTTGTGCGGTTCTTAACATTGAGGTGTTGGGAGGCAAGACAATATGGAAAAAAGGAACCTTTGGATGATTTTTTTCACAAATTCACTATAAATTCTCAGCTGGAGACCTGTATAAATATGTAATCAATTCATTCATTCTACTTGTTTTGGTGCACGCATAACAACACTCAACATTTCAGCCTTTAAACGAAATCCGAAGGTTGCGGCTACAAGAAGTAACACTGTTTTTTGATAAAAATTTCAAACATCTCCTTTAGTCATACTATGCGTATAGTAACAGCAGAAGAAAACGTAACAAGGAGTTATAGAATAAAATTTATAGTCACGAGTAGTTAACAATAAATGCCTTTGAAATATTTAAATAATAGGAATAAAATATATGTAATATTAATAAATTTAAATTTAAAACAAATTTTTGTACCTACTAGAGATTGTGACAGTAGTAGTGAATCGGTTCAATAATTTTACTGCATACTCGAAAACAAGTTACATCGATGACGGGACTGTCTAGAACAAGGGAGCAGAATTTGAATGGAGTACTGAACTTAACTGTACAGCCTGCAGGGCTAATTAAAAAGTAGTACAGACACTACAAAAATTTATATAATTACTATTTAAAAAAATTAATCATATTTTGTGTAATTTCAGTTTTATGATAATTAAATAATTAGAATCCATTTTTAATGATGTTTTAAGCTTGTTTCCATTTTTAATGCTTCAGAAATCACATTAAAAGTTTTCTTAATTACGATTATCAAAATAATTTCGCGGATTCGGCAGCACGTTGGACTCCACAATAATAAGTGTACCCGAGCCTCAGTTAGATGTTCATTGGTCGTTGTTCCAATTTAACTCCAGATCAAATTTAACGGTATTGAGTTCTTGTTTCTCTTGCAAGATCGCAATTGGTCTAAAGCGGTTCGAGGCGTGCCTAACAAACCGTTGTACAAAAGAGATAGCAACTCAAATGTACACGTTGTTAAATTTCAACTAATCCTGATTTGAATTCGCGAAATTTCCAAGGTTTTAATAATGATTTGGCACAATTTCCTGTATAATTTTAATTATTCAGCACATAAGCGTTTTCACACTTAACAATTATTTTAAAAATCATCATTTTTATTCATATTTAGTTTAAAAGAACGAACTTGAAACAAGAAGCATGAACCAATAGCTCTATCTTGGATGTAAAATTTACTTGAACGCTGTTCTTAAGTAGACGTTACTCATAAAATTAAATAATATTTCTGTAATTTCTTTTTATTTAAGCTTTGCTTCGCATATGGCGACCGAGGTAGCTGGCAAACTCAGACCTTTCATACCTACTTTAATTTTCTGTCTCATGTGTTGCAAACAAAAAAAAAATTATAATCCGTGCTGTACTTAGGTCGACAAGACACGTGTTTCGATGTCACAGGTAATGATTGGTATGCTTTATGTTCGGCTATAGTAACATGAACCAATTATGACCTAGACCAGTAAGACGGTTTGCGAATCATTTACCCACATGTAATATCATTGATCATTGAGCGTGGCAGTGTGCAGTACAAAAAAAATTACAAACACATGAGTAATGAACACAACTGCCTGCACTGGGTGGAATGTGTTAATCAAACTGGAAACGTATTTATAGTGTCATGCATTTTTCGCGAAAAAATTTATGCTCACGATAGACTTCAATATCCTTTGCCCACAACAACAACTTCTTTTGGTTATTGGCCGCGCGTCTACGTTAGAAGAGATGTTCTTGTTTTACTGGGCCAATCAGAATAAAGTATTCCAATACTGAACGTCCATGATTCGCTGACAGACACTTGAGGCACGAGACATTAAAAATCATCCAGCCAGGGAAGTGCGTATGAACTTAATTGTTTTGGAGTTCAACTGGAATTGAAATATGTTTACGACAAACGCGTGCCGCTAGGTACTTCCAGTCTAGATACATAATAAAACACATTTTGCAAAGAAAACCTTCAGCGAGAAAAAATCACATTAATAATTGCCCTGGCCATATTAAATTAAAAGTTAATAATAACGTTTACAAATATTTACAGTAATTTATTTCATGTACATCCTATTAGTTATAAAATCGATAATTTTTTTTCGCTGAAATGTATGCGTGTAAAATAAATAATTTCAAACGTTCCTAAATATTATTAATACTTTTTATTTCTTGCAGCCAGAATAATGATTATGATAACCTTGCATGATGAAGAGAGATGGTATGCGAAATGTGGTTTTCTGAAGCATCTTGAACGGATAAATTGTTGCATTTTAATGAAAAGTAAACTTTTATTAATTAATTTCATAAAATTTAAGTGAAATGCATTTTAGGAAAATGTTTTACAGTGATGCAAAATGTAGCCTCTCTTCTTTTATGTCCAAGAGAATCGCAATTTTCTCACAAATTTGCTAATGTCTCTACAAATTTTTTTGAGTTCTGCAAGTCGTGCAGTAAGAAGAACTGCTCTGCTAGAAACTATCGCCATTCTACATCAAGGGCGCTTCTTACTTGGATCTGAGAAGCGCGTTTGGGTCTCAGAAGTAAGCGAGCGATAAGGGCGACATTTACACGCGTTCCTAGTGCCCAAGTCACACCTACGCGCAAGGCGCTGGTCTGGCGTGCAGTGTTTCCGTTGCCATGCTGTATGTATGGTACTTTAAGGGGTGACACTATCACTTTATTTGTGGAATGTCTGAAGCGAAGTTCACTTCAGGCCAGTATTATAGTTATGCATGTTAACATAACAGTATATTACCATACGCAGCAGTAGTCAAAGCCGTTTCTAGCTACATTGGAGGGCTCGATTACAGAGATCTTATAAAGCATAAAGTATTTTAGATTGTGATTCGTCCCTTTTCTGAAGTGTGTTTTTTTTTCGTACACTGGTATAACAAGAACCCGTTTGGAAGTATCGTAAAATAAAAGAAACGCGGATTTCAAAAAATGTACTACGCAATTAAAGCGTCCACTTTGAAAATTTTCCTTCTTCCACGGAATTTTTAATGAAAATGTATAGTTAAAATTCGTAAAAGCGATCCGTAATGACAGAAAACGGTCACTAGTTCAATAAAAAAATATTACAATATCAACTACGTACTTTCTATAGTTTCGAATTTCGCGAAAAGTAATATCGAATCCACACAAAACTTAATTCTTCTCTGTGACCAGATAACTATCATTTCTGCTGCAGTAAGGATATTCGCGCCACTACCCATTCCTTAACACATTCAAATATACCACCAGGCACCTGTAAGAGTTCTTCTTACTTAAAACACTCAATCTGTGTAACTGTAAACTGAAATAACGTTTTCTTTGCTGCAACACATGCTTTGTTGCTGCTGAGAAAAATTGGTTTAAATATGAACCACTGCAATGTAGGCTTGCCACAAACATAATATGCGGGCTGTTCGGTAATTAAAAGTCCAAACTGCGGGAGGTGATTCCCTATGAAATATATAGTGGAAAAAAAAGACACCATATATATATATATATATATATGATCCTGTGTGGGACGTACTGTGGGTAAATCACCGCTATCACTATCGCTGGCAGGAAGTACAAGGCATTCAGAGAAAATACGTTTTTAAAACACAATTTTCACAGCCTAATATCTCCTTTAATATTCTGTTTAGGTATATGGTGTCCTCTATATTTTGGTCTTTATTTTTCATAAGGAATCACCTCCCGCAGTTTGCGCGTTAAATTTCCGAACGTCCTCTTATAATAAAAAATATACTATATATTATATTAATAGTAATGACTATGATAACCTTGCATTTCCGTTACAATATATCAGCAAACTTCTTTGCGATAATGAAACTTACGCTGTAAAGAAAATGCGTGTTCTGAAAAACAATCATATTTTAATAATAGAGAATTTACAAATTTTTATAAATTTTATTAACTAAAAAAAAAATACCTTAGGACGGCTGTGAGATTCAAATCCGCGAATCCCATATTGCTGCCCAAAAGCAATTAACATAACGACCAGTTTGGCTTGTTAGGGACATACATGATTTGATATGTAGGTTATGTCAGGTAGTAACATCGCCCAGAACGTCACCTCGGGAATAATTGAGGTTAGTGATTTTCGGAATTTCTGCACTTGAGAAAAGCATTAAACGTCTGCAGGAGTACTGTACATTTGCTCAGTTGCAGTTTCGTATCTGCAGAATTAATTGGCTAATGAATGTTTGCGATGGAACAACTGCCACGTACTGAAAACGACAATGTACTACAGAAAACCTTTCATATCGCTAAATTGTTAACTTTGCCACGAGATGATATTTCTTTACTGTGAACAAAATCCGCTCAAAGAATGTTTATTTCTTTACTCTACAGGAAGGTGATATATTGTGTCAAATTAAAAACGTTAGGGCAAACCTATATGTATCTTTAAACTTGTCTTTGAATAAAAGCAATACCGTGTTACTGTAAACAAAACAGCTTCAAATAAATGGTATTTCTTAATGTACGGAACACTTCGTGAGATTTTTTTTTAGAGCGTAGAAACTGAAAAAAATTACGTTAGTCAAAATTTTAAAAATAATAATATATTTATTTCCAACATTATCACATGAATGTTGTAGGTGAGTAGTAAAAATTACGATTGTCAAAACACTTAACACGTGTATAAATTTCGCTCAGTGGTAAAATTGTTTATGTTATTTGAAAATTATTTTCTATTCACAGTGAAAGACGCGTAATGATAATTAAGATTTTTTTTTAAACCTGAAGTAGCCTACATAATATCTAACTAATGAATTACTGACAAGTTACGTGAATTCAAGTAAATTTGTAAGAAATTCACGAAAAGTCTGTTATTGAAAAAAATACTACGTGTCCGTAATTTTACGGAGAGTTATGGACAATATTACCTAGACGTATTTGTAAAATTATATATTTATTTTTAACAATGCGCTTTTAACTGTAATACAGCCATTTACGTGTGTCCAAACTCACGTCCTTTTAACTATAGCCTGAAAGCAAAATGTTATTATTAATACTATGAGTGCGGCCGATATAGTATTTTGCCTACATTGCCTGAATTTAACGGAGTTGTATGGAGTTAATCTCGAAATTACGACATCCCCATTCTTTGAAGGCCCGGGCGAGTAAATATCACTCCGCCACCGGGTCCCACAAGATCTCTGCAGCGTAATATTACCACAGCAACACCTCATACTGAAAATAATTCAAACGAGGATGATATATTTTACATTATTCTCCGCAGGAAAGAAAATTTGATTGCGACACTTTCAACTCGACGTTACACTGGCAGAGTGAACGTTACACACTGTAGCGAGCACGCGCTTAGTTGTTCGGATCCTGCCCCCTCTACTAGTATTTTCTCCACCCACTTATAAAGAGCATGGTCTCCACCTATCTGTCTCCTGTACCATTTTATGTTAATGCATGCAACATTTTGAATTCTTTCCTGTCGAAAGGTATTCTACGGTGTCTGTGCCAGTTTTTCCCTTTTCTCTTCTTAGTACAGCAGATTAGCTATAAGTGCACTTAGGGAGGTTTCCAAGGCCGAATCGTGGCTATGGCAGCCCAATACCTCTCTGCCGCGATGCATGTCTCCTTGCGTGATTTCCTCACCTTGTAGGAATATGGGGCTTAGCCCTGAGACGCAATTAACTCCCGTCCCTACCGCGGGCTTACACATAACACTTAGTTTTAGAGTAGGTAAAAACAAATAAATAAATCGGTTGTTCCAATCGATAAGACGGTTGCAAACGTGAGTACGGGTAACAACACAGCCGATGATGAAGCAATCGGCAATTCAGGTAACTCGCTTCTACCGTGTCTAAATTGCCAATAAATCCGCACCGCACTCAAAGTGTTAAGGTAGGTACACGATCAATTCCATGTACGTAAAAGACGTCTGCATGGAACGTCCACAAAAATGTGTGGTCGTGGTGAACGTACTTACCTTTATGTTAAACCAACAACTTCATTTTAGAGACGAATAGATTTATTAGCAAATTACGTTTAATTTTATTTTATTTACATCCTTATTCTGTTAGTGCACGTGATTTGACGATTACATAACATACAATATTATACTACTATAAAAATGTCATCGGCATATAATTATTGCATATGATTCCGANTTGACGATTACATAACATACAATATTATACTACTATAAAAATGTCATCGGCATATAATTATTGCATATGATTCCGATTTTTTTTATTAAGTAAAGGAATATAGAGACTTGAGTTTTCTTTGAAATGAAATAAATTATTTTTATAATTTTT
>NQII01001986.1:392535-408757 GCA_002778355.1 Clitarchus hookeri | reverse complement strand
ATAATTTTTTATAGTAAAACATATCAAGCGTGGTGACAAATGTAGGTGTGTGTGTGTTTGTGTGCGCGCGTGTGTGTGCTTGTGTGCGCGCGTGTGTATGTATGTACAAGCACATACATATATGTACACATTTCATATGTCCTGNCGTGTGTGTGCTTGTGTGCGCGCGTGTGTATGTATGTACAAGCACATACATATATGTACACATTTCATATGTCCTGCACGGGTGAAACTGTAAGTTATGGGACTGGTTTGTATTATTAATATGATTTTATTTCAGGCTTCAATTGTTGATAACAAGACGAAAAATGTTTTGTTCTGGCGTACGAAATAAGTACTGCACTGTGTGTGATCAAGAACAGAAACAAGGGAAGGAACAGCCATTGCACACATGTTACAAGAATTGGAGTCAAGAACAAAGTGCATCCAGTATGGAAGCTGACATTATCGTAGAAGGCTTTTGCAGAAGTGAAGAAACTATAGTTTGCGATATAGAAAGCCGATGGTGATAGTAATGTCTACAAAAAACTACTAGAAGCAAGAACATACAGAAATTTAACTGCCGATAAACTGGAATGCCGAAATCACCTTGTGTGTTATTACTGCAACAAGTTAAAAGACGCCTGGACAACTGGTAAAAATGGCCCACTTCATCTGAGGAAACAAATACATGCCAAAAGCTTACAGTCGCGTGGTGCTGTTGTGAAAGCTGAGGAAGACAGAGGAGGTGACTGTGCACGAACGTATAGCGAACCTGTGAAATTACATCATAAATAGCGTTCATAACGTATTTGGTGACCATCGACGATGTGTTTCATACTTCTGTGCCGGTGCAAAAGAAGGCGGGAGAAATATTATTCAGCTTCTTAAGGAGCATGGCCTGTACCAACAAATGAATCTTTGGCAGGTAAGTTGAGCAAGCATAGCCACAGTTTACTTTACAACGTTGACAACAATTTCGTGGAGCATTACAACTCTGCATTACAACAAGCGCATCAACTACACGAAACGTGTATCTTATCAAATGAGATGCGCCGCGATGGGGGTTGCCTACAATTCTGGAGCTGTACACTATAAATTTCATGAAAAAGTATGTGATAAAAGTTTAGGTACATAAAAAAAAATATTAGAAGATCAAAGAAGACGGAAAGTGAAAGTAGCTACAATAAAGCGAAATAATGTAGGTGGAAAGCCATCTCTAAAACCAAAGAAGAAGCTATTTTCTGTAGTAGCAGACAGGCACGTCACTGCTTGCAACTAACGTTCAAGGTCAAACCTGTTTTCGGGCGTGTTAAAGGGATCTGGAGAGGCACCCACACAGCAGTACGGTGACTAGTGTGAATTATCTTATTCAAATAGATTCAAGAGACATTATATGTTGGAAGACGTTTGCTATTAATGAGCTTGTTGCTACTTCTAATTCTGTTATTAGTATTGCACCTTCTCCAGTTTTGTATTCCCGTCGTAATCTGAAGTTTGAGCTTGGTGATGCGATTTGGGTATTTCGAAAGTTGGTTGTTACTAATGGTGATGTTCATGTATTAGGACATGTACAGCTGTATGATATAGCTTTAATACAAGAACCTTATCTTTATTGTAATAAATATATAAACTTAAATAAAAATTGGCAATTGGTAATCAATGATAAAGTAGATGCATGGACAGTTATCATCGTGAATTCTAAACATAAGATTTTTAATTTACAGTATTTATCAACTAAAGAAATAATGGCAGCAAAGGTTTAATTAATAATCAAGAATTTACTGTAGTATCTATATACATGCCCCCAATCAAGAAATAGATTATATAATCAAACAAATAGATGAAATTATAAAAGAAGTTGATAACAAAAATTTAATAATTGGAGGGAATTTCAACGCAAAATCTATAATTTGGCATTCCAAAAATTCAGATGGAAGAGGGGAAGAGATAATAGATTTTATTGAGAAATATAACTGGCTAATTGGTCATAAAGAAGGTAATTTGTATACATTCGACTCCATCCACGGACAAGAAAACACAGATATAACTTTAGTAACAAGAGATCTAGAAAACAATATAACTGATTGGAAAGTAGAATCAAGTATTAGTGATCATAATAAAATAACTTTTAAATTAACAACAGAAATAATAGAAGAAACATACACACCTAAAAGACTCCACTAGTATGTAAATAATTGGGACAAGGTTAGAGACGAAATTAAATAAGGAATTGATAAAATTAATTAGGAGGAACAAGTAAAAGATATAATAGATAAAGTACAGGAATCAATAATTAACTCATGTAAACTTCAAACAAAAAACAGAAAAAATAATAAATATAAGAAAAACCGCTGGTGGAATAATGATTTGACTTTAATGAGAAAACAGGTAAACAGAAAACATAGAAAATACAGAGGATGCTGCAAATGCAATGCTAAATTAATATACAAAGAATAATATTAAACTATAATTCATCTACAAAAGGATCTGGAAATACTTTTTTTATATCATCATTAACAAGTCTGGCAATGGTAGANTATATCATCATTAACAAGTCTGGCAATGGTAGAATGATTTGTATTTTAAAGTTCTTTGCAGGCTACCAAATAAGAAGAAGAAGGCTCTAGTTCTAATTTTCCGATTATCAGATTCGCAATATAACGGCCACAACTGTCTGTAGTTTCGTCTGCTGAAATCCATACAATGCTACCTTTGAGGTCATTTCGTATTTCTTCCAAGACATATTGGTAAATTGTTGGTATGTAATTTTTACGTAATGTTTATTCATCTGGTATATTTTGATTCAAACAATGTTTTGCTAGAAAACGTTTGAAGGTAGGATTTGATAGTTTGTAAACATGAATATTACTTGCAAGCAATGCTTCACATAAATTCAAGCAAAACTCATTTTTTTGTTTGCCTTTATAAGTAGAGGCACTGCTACTTGCCGCAGTTAACAGTCGTAGTCGTGGACCCTTCTTGTTCAACTTTTCGATATGAAGATTTGTATTAACATGCTGGTTTACTTGAAATTTTTTCATGCATGAAACATTTTTCTCACATGATCTGTGATTTTACATAGACTTTCATTCAAGTGATGTGTTGTCAGTGAACACTTGGAAGAGAGAAGAATAGTATGAAGCCCAAGATCCCAGTTTGTGTTTAGCATGTCGTGGACCTGTCAACCTTCCTCAAATTGTCACTAAAGCATGCGGTCGCAGGATGGCCAAACGCACTTAGTGCTATAACAGCACAAGGGAGTCTGCCTTCATAACTAGCCAAGGATTTCTAAACGCGCTAGCCCACAAGGTAAAGATGACTCTTCAGGACCAGTAGTCGCACATCGTACCTGGAATATGTAGAGTAGACCTAGGCGAAGAAGACTAAAGATGAAGTGCGGAGAACGTGCTGGGGATCTGCAAGACCTATTAGAGGCAATAAATGTTGTTACTGAAATATTCTTAGGTAGTCCCCAATACTATGTACGCTCTGTAGAAAACAACCGTACAAGTTTCGTCTGTAGTAAAATACGGCAAAATATGCAATATGGAAAGGTAGGTAAATTTTCAGCTTATGAAACGCAGCGTTCTGAAGGCTATGAACGGTAAAGTGTGCACTTTTGAAATCAACGTATGACAAAAATCATTGTTTAAATTTGTGGCAACTGAAGTCAGTGTTTCCTGCTTCATACATACATTATAAGGTCACTAATTTACATAATATCAAGGGGCCCGCCTGCCTGCATCGTTTCTCTTTTTTTTTGGTTGAGAAACGCGGGAGCTATAAGGGTTACACTGGCATGCACTACAAAAGCGCCAAGGCGCTACGCGCAGGGCTCTGAAATGACGTGTAGTGTTCTCGTAGTGCTGCGTGTACGCATGGGACTTTCAGCGGTGACCCTATCATTTTACAAAACAGGCTCCTATCACAGTTTGACTCGTGTCCGGCTAGTATGTTTTAAGATACGATAGTCTGAAAAAGCGGCTTTAGACTGCATTGGAGGATTATAAACTAATATTTACAGCATGCGTGTTAACTTTAAATTACCATCCCTTCTTCCACTGAAGTATAATGTATTTTCGTAGGTTGACATACTGGGGACACGTTTAATAGTTTCGTTAAAAAAAAAAAAACCAGTATTTCAAACAGTCTGCAACTTAGTTGATGCGCCAGGCAGGCGGAACCAGTAAACAGTAGTGCTCAGTGAACTGAACAGCCGCCTATACTGCGGCGGGAGCAAGGTTTAGTTCTATATTGAAGTGACAGGCCGCCGATCGCCATGGACGGAAGAGAAGACGTGAACATGGCGAGTCAGCGGCATGCGCTAATGATAGTCCGTAGGAGGATTAAGATGCGCTGTTTTGTCTATTCATGGTTACTTACGACTTTTCTAAAGCCCTGCTAAAGTTCTGCTTATAGGATATTCATACGACTCTGGCAAAAAAAGCCTAACTAAGTCTAGAAAAGTACACGAAAGAGAGAACACACTGCAATCGTGCGGACTCACTTTAATAATATTTTGCATAAGAATGTTTTTTTGCTAGGCGTTACCAACAAACCTAGTTCCTCTCTTTTTTATTGTCTTTATGATTCATTAAATATTATAATTAATAGATAAAATACAAGTAACGGTTCCAACTTAACAAAAATAAGGTACTTTTATGTTAACACAAGTATAAAACGGTTGATACATTACGTATTCAAAAACAACCAAGTACGTCATACGTGGGGTACTTTTACAAAGGTTTGATTTAAAAAGTGCGAAGAAACAGCAAATAGACTATAGTAGGCCTATTTTAACATAAATAATAGTCAAATATGCGAAATAGAATGACGGTCAGTAGCTAGAAGTTCAATTTTTTTTTCAAACGGAGCAATTTTCGCGGTTTACAGTCCCACATTTCTATTGTTTCAGCTGTACTCTGTAGGCTAATATGCTGGCAACTAGAAAGTTTCTTTTATGTAATATCTTATATTGCAAAACAGCAGTGTATCGTCGTGATAACTGTAGGATACTTTATTCGGATTGAAGCCAGGTGCANTTGCTCTCATCTGTTGTACATACCTTTCCTATTCGCGTAGACTTTTACGTAAGCGAGAGCTGTAGAGATGAAAGCATTTATACAGTTTATAATCACTCCATTCGTATTTGAAATTGAACACGACTTCCAGTTCTTATGCTCCTTACCTAAATACGATTTAAAAAATCGCCAATTTAATATTTGAAAGTAGTTATAAATAGTATGTTCTGTTGCACCAGGCGCCTTATGGGGGACGAGTGACGAGAGGCGACAATTTTGGATGAGGTATTTTTTTCTTTTCCCTTTGTATGGTGGCCATTTTCACAGCCAGTAACGGTAAAAACGGCCAAATTTTCCGTAAAAAAATATGTCTTGCACAATTTGGATGACTTTTGCACAATCCGGATGAATCCGGCTGAAAAATTGTGCAATATCAGCCGGAATGTGCAATCAGTTACAAGCATGCTTTATCATTCCATCCCGATGGCAGCCATTTTCCCAGCTATTCGAGGGGCGACCATCTTGGATGATGTCATTCCAAGTCTGCCCCACAATGTGGCTAAGTGACTCCTTTTTTGGGAATGAGGGATTGATGGCTTGAGGGTGTCCCCTAACATTCATGCTCTATCATTCCAAGCCAGCACCATCCATATTCCCTCAAGAAGGTTCATGTTCATTGCCCACATCATGCAACTTCTCTCATGCTCTATCATTCCACATTGGTTTTCTCATATTCCGTCTGGTCTCCTTACACCTGACACCTTAGTGGTCCATGATCTTGCATTCCTACCAAATGTTGATACTGTATGTTCTTGCATTCCTACCATATGGGCATACTTCATGCTCTTACATTCCTACCTACCAGTTGACCCTACTTCACACTCGTGCATACCTGGCAAACGACGTCAATCGTGGTCTCTACTTGGCGCTCTCGCATTCCTACCAGATATCCCTACTTCATGCTCTTGCAATACTGTTTTCTCAGAGTCCTTCCTTCCTCGTCCCTACTTCACGCTATTACATTCCTGACCAACGACATCGATCACTTTCCCTACATAATGCTCTCGCATTCCTACCAGATGTCCCTACTCAATGCTCTTGCATTCCTTCCTACCAGTTATCCCTACTTCGCGCTGATTGGCTTGCGAGGCTCTCGAAAGGGTCTCACCCCGATTGGCTATGTGAGGCTCTCATTGCGTCCATATGAGCATAGTTAGCTATAATTTCCGAACCGTTTAAAGTAGTCACCATATTCATAACATAGACATCACCTCCGACAACGAAAATAACTGAATGTTAAATGTATTCTAAGAATAATTATAAGCACAGTTGGCCAAAATTTCCAATCCGTTTAAGATACAGTCGCCAAATTCGTAACGTAAACATCACAGTTGCCAAATTCGTAACCCAGGAATTTCCTCCGACAAGGTAAATAATCAAAGGGTCATTTATGCCATTAGTAAACTTATAAACATAATTGACCATCATTTCCGAACCATTTAAGTTACAGGCGCCAAATTCGTAACATAGACATCGCCCCCAACAACGAAAATGATCGTAGGATTATTTATGTCCTAAGTGAACTTATAAGCATAGTTGGCCGTAATTTCCGATACATTAAAAATACAGTCGCAAAATTCGTAACATAGGCATCACCTCCGACAAGGAAAATAATCGCAGGGTCATTTATGCCCTAAGCAAACTTATAAGCATAGTTGAACATAATTTCCGAACCATGTAAGATACAGGCACCAAATTCGTTACTTAGACATTACACCCAAAAACGAAAATGATCGCAGGGATATCCTTAACACTCTTTATCGAAGTTGCCGATAGTAACGCACCCTTACTATGACAGAGCTTACCCAGCAGATGTTTGATGTCAAGAACTTGATACCTAACTGCGATCCATGCCAGTCCATAATAGTTATATCAGTGTTGATAACACACCAAGAAGTTTAGTAAAAGGCTAGAATGCATGTCGACATGAGAAAGAACGAATGATCACAAGGACCAATCACAAAAATTATTACAATACAATTGCGATATGATTTATGCGACTTCTAAAGTCTGTTTTACATTGTTTGTCACAAAACAACATACATTTAAACCATAAGTATGCAAGAGAAACGTCACTGCTATGTGCTGTTGCAAACGAATATAAACAATAATTATAAAACAAATACTTTTAAGCCTTTATAACGTATGTTGTAGGAGCATCGTGCGTTAAACGTCAAGTTAGTCGAAAAAAAAAACTTTTGCGAAGCCGATAAGCACAGGTGAGATAAGGCAACACAGCTACACACTGATGCAAATAGATATAAAAAACAAACTGTAAAGGGAAAAATAGTTGTAAGCACAATTACATATTATACTAGCGTCGAGTGCTGCACACTGTGTGTTAAACGTCGCTATACAATACCAGACTGTCCTGACCAGTACAACCACATACTTTATTCACTTTTAGGTCTGTAAAAGCAGTTAGTACCACCATGCATCACTCAGAACTTCATTCTCTCGTCGTCGAGAAGACATTTTGAAAACGACAGGACATTGTTATAGTGGTCAGATAACTTTATTAGCTATCCCGACAAACATAAAGATTAAATCACTTGCAGAACTTATATGCCGAGCTTGCATACCTGCCTAAAGAACTACTTCTCACATATGTACAACACGAAATAAAATCTGTCTACAAACACCTACCTGTCCATCTGCAGCAGGACGAAGAGATTCTTAGCTGTCTCCCATGCCTAGGATGTTTTCAAGGTAGTGTGTTGATGCAAACAGATATAAAAAATAATTATTAATGCAAATAGTTATAACCTTTTAACAACATATGTACACTGAAGAGCCAAAAAAAACTGGTACGCCTGCCTAATATCGTGTAGGGCCCTCGCAAGCACACAGAAGTGTGGCAAGACAACGTGGCATGGACTCGACTAATGTCTGAAGGTATGCAGGAGGCATTTCACACCATGAATCCTGCAGGACAGTCCACAAATCCATAGGAGTGCGAGGCGGTGGAAATCTCTTCTGAAAAGCACGTTGCAAGACATCCGAAATATGCTTATTAATGCTCATGTCTGGTGATTTAGGTGGCCAATGGAAGTGTCTAAAGTCAGAAGAGTGTTCCTGGAGCCACTCGGTAGCAACTCTCGACGTGTGGGGTGTCGCATTGTTCTGCTGGAACTGTCCATGTCCGTCGGAATGCACAATGGACATGAATGGGTGCAGGTGATCAGACAGAATGCTTACGTATTTGTCACCTGTCAGAGTCGTATCTAGACGTATCAAGGGTCCCATTTCACGTCAACTGCACACGCCCCATACCATTACAGAGCCTCCACCAGCTTTAACTGTCCCCTGTTGACATGTAGGGTCCATGGATTCATGAGGATGTCTCCATAACCGTACATGTCCATCCACCCGATACAATTTAAAACGAGACTCGTCAGACCAGGCAACGTGTTTCCAGTCATAAACAGTCAAATGGTGGTGTTGGCGGGCCCAAACGAGGCGTAAAGCTTTGTGTCGTGCAGTCAACAACGGTACGCAAGTGGGCCTTCGGCTCCGAAAGCCCATATCAATGATGGTCCGTTGAAGAGTTCGCATGCTGGCACTTGTTGATGCCCCAACATTGAAATATGCGCCAATTTGAAAAAGAGTTGCACGTCTGTCACGCTCAATGATTCTCGTCAGTCATTGTTTGCCCCTTTCGTTCACGATATTTTTTCGGCCGCAGCGATGTCGAAGATTTGATGTTTTACCGGATTCCCGATATTCACTGTACACTTGTGAAATGGTTGTACGCGAATATCCGAATTTTATCACTACCTTGGAGATGCAATGTCCCATCTCTCGTGCGTCGACTATAACACCACGTTAAAACTCACTTAAATCTTGATAACCTGTCATTGTAGCAGCAGTAACCGATCTAGCAACTTTTCCAGACGCTTGTTGTCTTATATAAGCGCTGCAGACCGCATCGCGTTACTCTGATTCGTTCCATACCTCTGTTATTTCCATACGCACGCCTATACCAGATTTTTTGGCTCTCCAGTGTATATTGCACGAGCATTGTGTGCTATACCGCTCTTTAGTAAAAAAAAAAAACTTTTGCGAAGCCTAGAAGCACAGTTGCGATAAGGTCATCACTACTACACATTGATGCAAACAGATATAAAATAAATGTAAGGGAAAATAGTTATAATCACTTGCCAACTACAGCAATTACATATTACATAAGCGTCGGGACTGTACTCTGTTTGTTAAACAATGCAATACAATACCAGACTGTCCTGGTCAGTAACACAGAAAAGTAAACGACTTCCTTACAAACCGACTGAAACGAAAGCATCGTCTTCAGAGTACAACACTAGCAGCAGAACGTGTCCGACCCGGCCATCGTCGTGCGCTGAACTAACAAGGAATTTGAGAGGCAGCTCAGATGGTCAGCTGGCGACGCGAGCACCGTGCAGGTCTCGGCAAGTCGAATGAATGACACAGGATACTAGGCGAGAGAGAGTTGCATCGGGTTCCAGGGTCACACACATACACTTCCCTTTACGAGAGGAACTCAGTAATAAATTATAAGGTATCAATTTATCCAGTTTTAAATACTATATATACACATGTACTTATTTGAATTCAAAGCATTCATTGTGTTACAACTGTAAGCACATAAAAAACAACATACATTCAAACCATTAGTCACACAAGAGAGACGACACTTCTACATGCTGTTTATAGGAAATAAATCATGTACCCTGATGGCGCTGGAGACAGTGCATCGTCCTTGAAAATAAGCTATCGGAGTCCGGTCATTTCACAGGTAAAAATACATCATGATATACAATAAAAAAGAACATATGTATTATATATATACACATATTAACTATCGAGCACATCATGCAAAAATCGCAATCTCCAACAAAATATTTTCGTACAAGTGCGTACTCAATGTATGTTAATCTCAAATACTTGCAACCTGCCAGTCATTTACATATAAACAAATAGTAGTAGGTACATTCATATGTATAACCAAATCATACACATACATAATATGTCATTCAATAAAGTCTTTAGCTTCAAGTTCATCAATAATCGAATTCATCTCTTCGCTTACAGAAAGCAATGGAACCAACATTCGTAGTCTACCAACTAGGTCATTGGGGTCTTCAGAAAATAGACAGACTTCATGTCTCTCTTCGCAGATGGTTCACAATACACATCAGCATCTATGTCCTTCCACGATGAGTATTTTGAAGACACCCCTGGGCCTGAGTACTTGGTTCGAGTCTGCGTTTTTTCTGTCTCAACTTCAAGTAGCTCTTATATTCAGCAACATGTTACTTTTGCTTTGCAGATGTCGATACTTCATCATCATAACTAGGCTATACATAAACAAAACTAAAAAAAAAAATTACAATGTGATAATTGCAGTACATTATTTACCAGCGAAGTTAATGTGACGTCACATTATACGACTTGTAAAGGTTGTGGTCCTTTACTTGTCACTAAACACCATGCATTTAAACCAGTGGTCATGCAAGAGTCTATGTCACTGCTACATATTGATGATTAGATATAAAAAAAAATGCAAAGGTAAATAGTTATAATAAACTCCTACCGACCATTTCATATTGCGCGAGCAACAAACGCTGTACATTACGCTAGACAAAAAAAAAATTCTCGAAACCCTGAGGCCAGCAGACAAAAAAATGAAAATAGTTATTATCACTTACTAACCAACCAACATGTATTGCACAAGTGACGAGCACTGTACATCGCATCACTCTATGCTAGACAACCCCAAGAGTCTGAAAACTGGTGTGGTAGCCTTGGTTAGTACAGCAAAAAGTAAACGATCTTCCCCATGTACACCCTCCGCCCGAGGTATGATACAATACAGAGGCACGCAAATTCCACTACCAACCGAAACATAATGTGCGAGCATCGAGTAATGTACTTCACATTAGACTAAAAAAAAATACTATGACAGAGTTGAGCAGGGAGAGCGACAAGGTTGACACTGCTACATACCGATGCAAACAGATATAAAAAATATAATGTTAAGGAAACAAGTTATAAACACTTTCCAACCAGTATAAATTGCACTCGTGTTGGATGCTGTACGTTGCTTTAGATGATGCAAGACAAGACCAACCTGATCAGTTCAACAGCCATTCCACCCTAGTTTACTCATATTCCTTCTGGGCGCCTTTCACCTGACATTCTGGCGGGGACGAGTCTCAATGCTCTACCATTCCACCTTGATTTTCTCATATTCCTTCCGGTCTCCTTTCACCTGACGCCCTGACGGGGATGCGTCTCATGCTCTGTCTTTACACCTTGGTTTTCTTACATACCTTTATCGGGGCGACATGTAATAACTGCAAAAAGCTTCGCCGCCGCGTCCAGAGACTGCCACTCCTCTTCCATACCTTGACGTACAATGTCAATTTTATTATTAAGCAGCTTGGGTATGATACCCAAGACATATTTATTATTCCACACACGGAAGAAAAGCTTATTACCTTCAGTAAATGTTTGGGTGACAAATTCACGATATAGTTTATTGATACTTTTAGATTTATGTCTGCCAGCCTCGCAACACTTGCACAGAATCTACCATCAAGCGAGTTCAAGATTACAACAAGCTTCTTTAACAGCGAACAGCTCGAGTTGGTGACTCGCAAAGGAGTGTTCCTCTACGATTATGTTGACTCATGGAGGAAGCTCGCTGAGCCACAGCTGCCAGCCATTGTAACATTATTCAACCATCTCCCTGGATGCAACATCAGTACAGAAGAACATCAACATGCACAAAGGGTCTGGTCAACGTTCGGATATCACCTGTTGGGACAATACTCTGTACTGTATCTGAATATCGACATCTTGATTCTGTGCGATGTCTTCGAGAATTCTTGGGGGCTATCTCTGACTACATATGGTTTTGATTGTGTTTGTTATGTAAGTGCTCCCGGATTCTCATTCTATGTGATGTTGCACAAGGCAGAGGTGTAGTTGGAGCTACTTCTTGACTATGACGTCAAACTGTTTATCAAGACTGGTATATGGGGAGGGGTGACCCGAGCATCAAACACCACGTGGTGGCAAACAACAAGAATGTTCCTGCCACATAGATGCCAGTAGGCCATCTACCAACCTTCAGTATGTAGATGCTAATAATTTTAATGGGTGGGCACTGTCCCTGCTGCTGCCATACGGTGGTTTTGAATGGACCAGCACGGATATTGATGTAATGTCCATGACGGATGATGGAGATGTTGGCTACAAACTGGAGGTGGATGTAGAGTACCCTACCGCACTCCACAAGGAACATAAAGATCTACATTTCCTGCCAGTGAATGAGTGTCCCCCGGGGTCCAAACAAACTAAACTCATGACCACCCTTGAGATTAAGACTAAATATATTATTCATTATGTCAACCTCAAGCAGGCATTGGGTTGAGGATGAAGGTAATGCATTGTGTCCTTCGATTCAACCAGAAAGTGTGGCTAAAGCCATATATTGAACTGAATATGTTGATACATCAGGCAGCCACGAACACCTTCGAGAAGGACTTCTTCAAGTTGATGAATAATGCTATGTGTGGCAGTCTTATCGAAAACAAGTCTAAATGCAAGCATATGGAACTAATATGCAGAGAAGTTAGGGCGAAGAAACTGATTGCAATCCATCCTTCAAGTTTAGAACTATTTACGATGAAACTCTATCCCTGTTAAAGTTAGACAACGAGAATATTCTATTAGAGAAGCCCATATATGCTGGTTTTGTCGTAATTGATCTGTCCAAGATGCTTATGTACTGTTTTCACTATGATGTTATGAGGGCACGGACTCCTGTGTCATGGAGATTGCCTTCCCCGACTTCTACAGAGACCTCGCTTCAGACCCGACACTTATGGCCGAGTTCGACACCAGCGCCTACCCTCCCACTCATTCCTGCTACTCGCCCACCAATGCAAGGGTGATTGGAAAATTCAAGGATGAGTGTGAAGGTAATGACATGATTGAATTTGTTGGGCTGATAGCAAAGCTGTATGCCTATTGCTGTAATGATAAGGTGGTGAAGCGTGCGAAAGGCTTACAGAAGAGTATTGCACGGAACACCATTACTGTAGAAGATTACAAATGCATTTTAATTAACAAGCAAGTAAAGTGTGTACAGGTCAGTAGCATTAGGTCATACCATCACGACGTATATAGCGAATGTACCAACAAGCTCGCTATTTCGTGGATGGACGACAAACATAAGATCCTGGACGATGCTATTCATACCACTCCTTATCGTTCCCATACCTAAATAAAACACCTCTGAGGCAGGCTCGTATCATCATATATGTGTCTGTCCCCCGGGAGAGGGAATGGGGTCGGGATGCATATTAGGAGGCAGTTCCTCGCCCCGGGTTTATCGAAGCAGAAGCACTTCCATTCCCCTCTTCCACAAGTGATATGTGTGTTTTTTCAGTAGTATACTAGAGCACATGCAGTATACTAGAGCATATGTCAGGTATATTGTTGAGGGATGGTAGCCATATGTCCCGTTTAGCACACTGTAGCACATGCAAGAGCCATATTCTTTTTGCCAGGTATGCTGGCTTGTAGCATGCATATGCCCATGCAAGAGGTATTTCTTATCTTGTCAGTATGTTCTGCTGTGTGTATATTTTTCCAGCGGTATACTGTAGCATGTGCAAGAGCCATATTCATATTGTCATGTATGCTGCTGTTGATAGTTGTTTCTATTATTTCCAGCATACTATAGCACATGCAAGAGCCATATTCATCTCGTCACGTATGCTGACTGGCCTCATACTGTAGCCTGTGCAAGATATATATTCAAATCTTGTCAGGCATGTAACCAGTATGTATTGTTTATTCCATAGCACAGTGTTGGTGCATAGTGACATGCTGTAGCCCATGCAAGATATATTTTTATATTGTCAGGCGTGTTATCGATATGTATATGCATATGTGTATGTACACTGAAGAGCCAAAAAACTGGTACACCTGTCTAATATCGTGCACGCAGAAGAGCCACAAGACGACGTGGCATGGACTCGACTAATGCCTGAAGGTACGCAGGAGGCAATTCACACCATGATTCCTGCAGGGCAGTCCACAAATCCATATGAGTGCGAGGCAGTGGAGATCTCTTCTGAACAGCATTTTGCAAGGTATCCCAGATATGCTCAATAATGTTCATGTTTGGTGATTTAGGTGGCCAATGGAAGTTTCTAAAGTCAGAAGAGTGTTCCTGGAGCCACTTGGTAGCAACTCTCGACGTGTGGGGTGTCGCATTGCCCTGTTGGAATCGTCCATGTCCATCGGAATGCACAATGGACATTAATGGGTGCAGGTGATCAGACAGAATGCTTACATATCTGTCACTTATCAGAGTCATATCTAGATGTATCAAGGGTCCCATTTCACGCCAAGTGCACATGCTCCATACTATGACAGAGCATCCACCAGCTTGAACAGTCCCCTGTTGATAGGTAGGGTCCATGGATTCATGAGGATGTCTCCATACCCGTACACGTCCATCCGTCCGATACAATTGGAAACAAGACTCGTCAGATCAGGTAACGTGTTTCCAGTCATCAACAGTCCGATAACAATGTTGGCGGGCCCAGGTGAGGCTTAAAGCTTTGTGTCATGCAGTCAACAACGGTATATGTGTGGGCCTTCGGATCCGAAAGCCCATATCAATGATGGTCCGTTGAATAGTTCGCATGCTGGCACTTGTTGATGCCCTAGCATTGAAATCTGTGCCAATTTGAAAAAGGGTTGCACATCTGTCATGTTTAATGATTTTCGTCAGTCGTTGTTTGTCCCGTTCGTTCACGATCTTTCTCCGGCCGCAGCGATGTCGAAGATTTGATGTTTTACCGGATTCCCGATATTCACAGTACACTCGTGAAATGGTCGTACGTGAAAATCCAAATTGTATCGCTACCTCGGAGACGCTATGTTCCATCTCTCGTGCACCGACTATAACACCACGTTCAAACTCACTTAAATCTTGATAACCTGCCATTGTAGCAGCAGTAATATATCTAGCAATTTGCCAGTGCGCTTGTTGTCTTATATAGGCGCTGCCGACGGCATCGCATTACTCTGATTGGTTCCATACCTTTGTTATTTCCATACGCATGCCTGTACCAGTTTTTTTTGGCTATCCAGTGTAATTTCACATTCTACAATCGTTCATGCATATGCTACCACAAGGGGGTTGCGAATGTGAAATGGTTTTCCTAGCACTGTAGTAGCTAATGATCGTATCGTACTTGATTTTATTAATTAGTTTTTGCACTATCCCCTTTTCTCTTCCTCTATCTCTTCTATACCCTTCCCCTTTGTTCTAACCTGTATATGCATACCTTTGTCCGCTTGGTTTTTTTATGTAGGTTTACTTTCAATTGTGGTGTTGTAAGCTGCCTGTACACTATGCTTGTGACGCTACACATGTTTCCTTATACTCACACTGTGTGTGCCTAAGCAAATGCTGGTGGTGTTTTTTGATAGCATAGTGTACTGCCTGGTCCCAAGCCCGAGAGCCGTCAACATGGTCATGCAGCATGGACAGCAAGTGCAAGGGCAACACTTAGAGGGTGGGAAGGAATATGAGAAAACTGACAGGGAATGGTAGAGCATGAGAGACTCGTCCCTGTTAGAGCGCCAGGTGAAAGGAGACCGGAAGGAATATGAGAAAACTAAGGTGGAATGGTAGAGTACATGAGACTCTTTTCTGCTAGGGCACCAGGTGAAAGGGCTGGAAGGAATATGAGAAAACCACAGTGGAATGTTAGAGCAATAAGACGAGATAGGTAGGGCAGAATGCAAGATCATAATGTAGGGAACAAAATGGCCATCGGTACTGACTGCCAAAATGGACGCCATCGGTACTGGCTGCCAAAATGGACACACATAGGTACTAGCTGACAATATGGCCACCATCAGTACTGGCTGACAAATTTGCCACCATTGGGAATTAATGTCAGAGCAGGAGGTTTGACTCGTGGCATCATCCAATATGACCGCCGTTCGTTCTCTCGTCCTGCGTCAGGTGGCCTACAATTGTCCATTTCTAACTACTAACAGAAAAATACTTATAATATATCTGAAACTGTGTGATAACTTAAAAACAATTACCTACAGAAATTTGCAAATGTTATACAGAATATACA
>NQII01001986.1:375878-390809 GCA_002778355.1 Clitarchus hookeri | reverse complement strand
TTTTTTTCTTAGATGTACATAATGAATAAAGAAGCATGTATGAATGCATTAATAACTGTTTGCAGTATAATTATATTTAATATACATGTCAGTATTTTGGGCGTAACTAATTATTATTCAGAGAATTTATCAAAGACTTAGTGCAGTATCAATACTTTGTACACTCATTTCAGTGTTGACGAATCCCCCTTGCCATTGGTGCCGCGGTGGAAGAGTGGCTAGACACACAGTTTCTTCTAGCGTAAAATAATTGATACTTTAATAGCACTAAATAATATTTGTTCTCAGGTGTACATGATGAACATTGAAGCATGAACTGTACACTTGTGTTTGTAACTTGTTTCCTTTAATAGCACTAAATAATATATTTTTTTCTCAGGTGTACATGGTGATATGTCCTGGTGTCCTTTACAAGTTTCTTCCACGGTAAATAAGTATTTAAGAAAAAATAATTCTTTAATAGCAATAAATAAAACATTTCTCAGGTTTATTTATGTATTTATTAAACACTTTTTGCAATACAAAGACATAATATTTCACAGTATATAATTATTAAACACTTTGATTTAATATACATAAATTTCAGTATCTTCCACAGTAAAATACATATTTATCATGTTTATTAAACAATGTGATTTTAATACAGTTTTTTTTGGATTTTTGATTAATTTATTTTGCTGATGCCACCATAATTGTGTACAAACATATTTTAAAAAGATATTACACTTGGGATAATTTCCTAAGTATCGCAAGTTACCTTCACTTACCAGTTGCTGCTTCGTCCTCCCGCTCACCACCTGCATGACATAACCATGCAGATGGACCCCGGACTTGGAACCGGATATATATATATATATATATATATATACATTGGCAACGTCATAGGTATACTGAACAAGTGGGTTGCGAGCAGTAGGGGGACGACAATTGAAGCGAATGCTTCAGCAATGGGAAAGAGAACACGGATGGGCACTACAGTGTGATACCAACGACACGGTGTGTGATGCCAACGCACAGTGCGATGGTGGGATGAAGAGAGAGAATAGCCAAATGTATGTCGATATGGCAATTACATATGCTGAAGTATGGTTGGAAATCATACATGACAAATCATATAAAGTAGAATTTATCATACAGAAAGGGGGAAACCGCTCATATGCTTGACAAGCGGTTGCCGACGATGACTCTACACACACATGTGTGACATGAAGTTGAATACAGTGAGTGTAATTGAAACACACACGCAAAAGAGATACAATAAAACAGTAGCATGAGCTACAGAATACTTAACGTTTGCATGAAAAAAAGGTAGGAAAAAAGGAATGCGTTATTGGTATACCTGGCAAGACTTCTACTTGCACGTGCTCCAGTATACTTCCGAGAAAAAAATATGTACAGGACGTGCTGGTAACATGCCTGGCAAGTAAGATGGTTACTTGCATGCGCTCCAACCTGTTTACCACCCAGTATACTAGGCAAGGAGAAGATTGCAACTCTTGCATGAGCTACAGTACACTGAATAAGACTGCGCGGACCAATAAATAGTATAGCTGGCAAGCCATCTGGTCTTGCAAGGGCTCCAGTATACTGCAGGAATAAAAAAACTGATAATTTACCAGACAATGTTAGGAACTTGCCTCTTGAACGAACTAGAGTAGACTATCAGTCAGCATACCTGACAAGCTTGCAACACACTTGCATGTGCTACNTCTTGAACGAACTAGAGTAGACTATCAGTCAGCATACCTGACAAGCTTGCAACACACTTGCATGTGCTACAGTATGCTAATCGAGAAACATGGCTACCAAAACCCTCAGTAATGTACGTGACAAGCGGAATACGACGACGCTTGTATGTGCTCGCGCACACGTTGGCAGAAAAAGCTCTCTCTCCAGTGACATACATAACTTTGTAGGCCTGACCCAGAGGTGTTTTTCTTATTAGGCCTGATAACCATAGGGGATGGTAT
Source organism: Clitarchus hookeri (assembly GCA_002778355.1). Taxonomy (NCBI): domain Eukaryota; kingdom Metazoa; phylum Arthropoda; class Insecta; order Phasmatodea; family Phasmatidae; genus Clitarchus; species Clitarchus hookeri. Next base: position 388,839 of record NQII01001986.1, on the reverse strand, counting down.
GTATGCCTTCATCCAGGACTTGTCTTTTGTCGTCCATCCACGAAAGAGCCAGTTTGTTTGGTTGCTCCATNTGGTATGTATGCCTTCATCCAGGACTTGTCTTTTGTCGTCCATCCACGAAAGAGCCAGTTTGTTTGGTTGCTCCATGTAAACTTCATGGTGGTACGACCTAATACTAGCGACCTGCACTCTCATGCAGCGCTGGGCCAAAAGGATGCGCCGATAATCGTCAAACGTCATCGTCTTTTCAACTACGCACCTTTGTATCCCCTTCGCGCGTTACCCTACCGTATTCAGGCAGCAGTACGCATACAATTTCGCCCCCAACCCGACAAACTCAATCATCTCGTTACGCCCACATTCATCCTTCAACTTCCCAATTACCTTAGAATTGGCAGGCGAGAGACAAAGATGAGTGATCGGGTAGCCGCTGGTGTCAAACTCCGATGTGAGCACCGGGTTTATGGCAAGTTCACTGTAAAACTCAGGGCAGGCGATCTCCATCACTAGGCTATCATTATCCATTTAAAGGAGGTTCACACTGCCCCCATACCACGCTCGCATTACATTGAAGTAAAATCTTTACATGAGTGTTTTTGACAGGTCGAGTACGGCAAACCAAGCGTATATGGGCTTGTCAAACATAATGCTCCCTTGGCGTAATTTTACCAGAGACAATGTCTCATCATAAATAGTCCTGCATGTAATAGCAGGCTTTGCGATGAGCTTCTTCGCCCGAACTTCTCTTCACACGAGTTCCATACGCTGTCGTCTGCGCTTATTCTCTATAAGTTTGCCGTACATTGTGTTATTCATTAACTTGGAAAAGTCCTTCTCGAAGGCGTTCGCGGCCGCTTGACATTTCGACGTATTCAAATGTATATAAGGCTTCAGCCATGGCTTCTGCAGGAATNGAAGGCGTTCGCGGCCGCTTGACATTTCGACGTATTCAAATGTATATAAGGCTTCAGCCATGGCTTCTGCAGGAATTGAAGGACTCGGTGAACAGCCTTCAGCCGTAACCCTGATCCAATGCTTGCTTCAAATTAATGTATTGTATGATATAATGAAGTTTACTCTCCAGTGTTGTCATGAGTTTCGTTTGTTTGGATCCCGGGGGACACTCGTTCACTGGGGTAAGAATGGAAGATCCATATGCTCTTCGTGAATGGTGTGAGGGTACTCTACAACTACCTCCTGTACGTAGCCGACATTTCTGCCGTCCGGCACGCTCATTACATCGATGTTTGTGCTGGTCGATTTGAAACCACCATATGGGAGCGGCAGAGACATTGCCCACCCGTATAAGTTATTGGAATCTACATACTGTAGGTAGGTAGATGGCTTGTCGGCATCATACGTGTCTGGTATATGCCTATTGTTGGCCACCACATAATGCTTATTACATTGAGCCACCCCTCCCCGGATACCAGTCTCAATAAACAGATGGATACCATAGTCGCTAAGCAAGTCTAATTCCAGTTGCATCTTGCACAACATTGTGTCAAACAAGAACCTGGAAGGACTAACATAGCATACACAGCCGAGACTGTACGTGCATAGACAGAGGCCCCGGAAATTCTCGAATATGCCGCACAGAATCAGCACGTCCGTCTTCAGGTAGAGCTCTGAATAGTCCTGGAGGGTGCGACAGCCAAACACATCCCAGACGGTTTGTGCGTTCTGGTAGTCCTCGGCACTGANCCAGTAAGCCTATTATAGAATGACTCTATAGCAGGTGACCACGACTCAGCGAGCTTCTCCCACGAGCTAACATAATCGTAGGGGAAAATGCCTTTCTGGGTTACCAGCTCTAGCTCGCGCTCTACCATGAAGAAGCGAGATTTTGTGTGGAATACCCCGTATGGCAGATTCTCAGCGAGCTTTGCCAGGCTGGTAGATATGAACCTATACATATCGATGAACTGTATAGTGACCTTGTCATCCAAACTCTTTCTGAAGGTGATGAGTTTATCCTCGCTATGCGGTATAATAAATATGTCCTGGGAATCATAGCCAAGCTGCTTAATAATAAAATTAGCAACATATGTTAAGTTATGGGAGAGTATAGGCAGTCTCCTGGGGCGACAACGAAGCTTGTTGAAGTTATTACATGATGCCCCGATAAAACGTCGGGTAAAATGATTATGGTCATGCACCTTTTAGTTTTTGGAGGTGAACATGCCAGAACAGTGGCAGCAGGTAGTGGCTAGAGCATAGCCAGCCTGTTCCTCATGCGATAGTGTTCGCATAGACTGACTATATATATCTTTAACCAGGAGACCTATCCTAACCCCCTCTACCATAAAGTATTTTGACGCACCTTCGCCTGTGTAAACAGTTATACCCGGGGGTAGGCTGGTCGTCTTATAGGTGGGAATAATGTTGTTATCAACTTTAACATATATGCCATAAGAATAGGGCTCATGTTTTTGGTACTTATAAGTGTAGGACGCGTCCAGGTTTGGCTGACACCAGCAGTGCCTCGAAGTCTGCATATACTACGATAGGTACCTTGTCGCCATTCTGGTAATTTTTGAATTTGAGCACAGGCGGCCTGCCATTTCCTGTCTTGCTGTGGCATGTTGGCACGAACAGCCGTATGGTCATTGCAATACCTCCTGTTCTCAGCCAGAATTTCGGCACCTGTCAGCCCTGTCACACATGGTTGATTATCATACATCTTGAAACCACGCTTACAGATATCTAAATGATCAGCATGTGTAGTCGCCCGGGAGCATACCAGTCGCGAGATATTTGACACATAACAATAATGCGAGTTCAGGTCCTCCACTGTGGTGAGCAGCAGCAAATCAAATTACTGGGCCATTTCCACATCTGTCACCCATATCGGCACTATTTTCGTATCCTCTTCGAGATTGTATATGTTGATGCTGAACCATCGGATTCGCTTTCTCAAAAGATGGCATTTGTCGTAGAGGGGTGGGGAAATCTATGGTAGAAAAATCGAACTGTGACTCCAGCCTGGTGTAGCGCTGGTTGACAAGCTGTGGATCCCTCCCCTCTACAAAATGTGCCAGTATAGCCCATTTAAAGCACTACAGTTCAGCATTTTGCGGGTTGATATTTGCCCTTTTCTCCGCTAAACCAACAGGCAATGGGATATATGAGGAGACTCTAAGAGGATCGAGCTTGTTTATGTGTAACTGGACTCGTTTCACAGCAGTGCGAGTCCAGCCTCTACGCTTCACCATATAGTCAATTTCATCCGCGTAGATCTTGGCAATGGCAGCCAACACAGCCACCTCTATGTCGGCTGCATTAAAGAGAGTCATGTTTTTCGTCTTAAATGCACGACGATACACCTCGTCCTCCTGAGGTTCCGGTTTACTATATACACACTCTAGAAATATATTAAATTTGACAGCCCCCTGTGTCTCACTTTCCTGTTCCAGTTGACCCATGCTATTCGCTTTAATTGCCTTGAGGTAGTCACAAATGTCTATGGCTTTCCTCGAGGTATTCTCGGTGACGTATCTTTTAATTACGCCCCAAAACGCGCTTTCAACCTCCATAAGAGTTGCTCTCGCCAGCCCTAGTGAAGCCTTGACGAGAGCTACTCTCGCTCTCAAGAGCTGGAACGTGATGGGATGGCTGCGGGTTTGTCACTCTCGCTCGCTTCACCAGCCGGGAGTTTGACGTGGCAGCACCAGTACACTTTGCGCTATGCGCACGAAGCCTATCGGTCCTGGTAAAATGCCTGCTGCAGTTCCCACATGCCCTTGATGAAGCGTCAGGGTTCACACAACAAATGCGTTCATGACTCTGGGCATGATAAGAGTGCCCGAAGCCCTGATTACAGAACGTACAGTTGAGCGAAGCAGCCTGCCTGATTAGTCCTGTACATGTTGTCATATGTTCGGCAAGCATATCTGCGCAGTTGAAGGGACGACCACACCTATCGCAGAGATGTTGGGCAGGCTGCCGGAATTATGCTCGTGACACAATCCATTCCGGCAGACAGTAAACACCCGTTCGCAAAAACCACACTGAAGTGCGGGTCTGCGTATAATGGGAACGGTAGGGGGTTTAGGCAACGTAGCCGAGGGAGGAGACAATGCAGGTGAACTAGACTGTGACGAATCCATTGCAGTTGTATATATAAATATATACTAATATATATTAATTCAGGTATGTGGCAGGCAGCTCAGACCAGTATATACCCTATGAGATACAAAAATGTTTTAGGGTAGTTCACAAATATGTGTGTGTAAATAATATAACAAAAATAAATCGAAAAATTGTGTTCACCGGGGCTCGAACCCAGGAGTGATGTTATATTTAAATATAATGATACATGTTCCCCGGGAGAGACATGCATCATGCTTTGTATGGTGAGTATACGCATGTCAATATGAAATGGACTAGCTTTAAGGACCAGCGAGAGACTATATGATGTGTGAGCAACTGGATGTATACAGAGTTATACGGCAGTTCAAGGCCTTCTACACATTAAAAACCCTTCAAGTTGTAAATATATATATTCTGGACTGACGCCAACACACAGAAATATGCTAACATGTGAAATAAACAATTTATGACTGCTGGAAAGCACTGTGTGTGTGAACACACATACCATTATGTTAAAAGTTAGAGCCGAGGACGAACCCTATAATATCACCAATAGACGAAACACACTTACCTCTAAAGAGGAGAGATGTTGTATAGAGTATCAGTTGCTGATATCAGCCTGATACTGACCCCAGATGCATATAGCTGACACGCAGAGCACGGCAGGTATTATTATAGCTGAAATCGTGAGGACCCTGGACATGTAGCAAGACACAAGGAGCTCAGCGGTCCATACACGATTGAATGTTTACGAATATAGGAGAGGTATATATACCCCTTCCCAAAGGAGCGTAATCTAGAGAGAGTATTAGGGCGGCAATAACAAGTGTTATCTAACACCGTTGTCCAGAATGCCTGTAGGAGAGACGGTCCTAGGCTAAATTCAAGCCCCAGTTACTATTCAAATATTACCTACTGTATCTGAACAACTAAAGCGTACTTGCGAGTACTCCATCATAGCCATATGTTAAAACTGTAATGTAATTGAATATGAAATACCATATTGAATTCGCAGCCGAAAAAGGAGCAAGCTCCCGTCTTCAGCTTCAACGATAGCGTTCGCCACCGTTAAAGCTGCTGTGAATTTTTTACGTTTAAAATTTTTTTTTTGGGAAAAATAAATGTTTTGTAATTTTTTTTACTTTTTTTTATATTTTTTTGTTTTTTTTTTATAGAAAAAGGGACGTTTTGATATCTTTTTTTGGGGGAAAAAGGGACATTTAGAGAGAAAATGGGGAAAAACATCATATAAGTGGAATGCAAACGAATAAACTTTGTCTTATGCTTGTTAAGCTTTGGACGATCCGCGATGGGCATTGTGTATATCATCTAGTAGGAATAACTTAAATTTCAATTTGATTTTGAGAAGACTCTGAGATAATCCTCTCTGCTTGCCATGCAAGCGCATGGTGTATATCATCTAGTAGGAAGGACTTAAATGTTAATTGATTTTGGGAAGACTCTGCGATAACCCTCTCGGCTTGTCATGCAAGAGCATAATATATATCATCTCGTTGGAAGGTCTTAAATGTTAATTGATTTTGGGAAGACTCTGCGATAACCCTCTCGGCTTAATAAACACAATGCAAGAGCATGGTGTATATCATCTCGTAGGAAGGACTTACATGATAATCTAATTTGGGAAGACTCTGCGATAACCCTCCCTGCTTAGCATGCAAGACCGTAATGTATATCAAATTCATCTGCATAACAATAATTTGTTTGTTCATTATGTACACCTGAGAAATTATTTAGTGCTATTAAAGAATTAATTTTATTATTTTACTGTGGTGGAAGGAACTTGTAAAGGAAACAAGTTATAATTATGCATAAGTGTCCAGTTCATGCTTCCATATACATTATGTACACCTGAAATGTTATTGGTACTACAAACAGTGATTACTAAATTCATATGAATAATTACATAAACCTGACACTAATATTTAGTGTTATTAAAGAAACAATACTTCTTTTAGTGTGGAGGAAACTGGGTGTCTATAGCGGTACTAGGAAACAAGTTACATACCAGCGCATATAGTATAAAAGTGAAGAGTTTTTAATAAACTGACATGAACAATAATTACTTTGTTCAATAGCCATTATATAAACCTGAGAAAAATATTTAGTGCTATTAAAGAATCAATTATTTTACGTTGGAAGAAACTGTGTGTCTAGCCACTCTTCCAGCGCGGCACNAATGTTATTGGTACTACAAACAGTGATTACTAAATTCATATGAATAATTACATAAACCTGACACTAATATTTAGTGATATTAGAGAAACAATACTTCTTTTAGTGTGGAGGAAACTGGGTGTCTATAGCGATACTAGGAAACAAGTTACATACCAGCGCATATAGTATAAAAGTGAAGAGTGTTTAATAAACTGACATGAACAATAATTACTTTGTTCAATAGCCATTATATAAACACGAGAAAAAAATTTAGTGCTATTAAAGAATCAATTATTTTACGTTGGAAGAAACTGTGTGTCTAGCCACTCTTCCAGCGCGGCACNAATGTTATTGGTACTACAAACAGTGATTACTAAATTCATATGAATAATTACATAAACCTGACACTAATATTTAGTGTTATTAAAGAAACAATACTTCTTTTAGTGTGGAGGAAACTGGGTGTCTATAGCGGTACTAGGAAACAAGTTACATACCAGCGCATATAGTATAAAAGTGAAGAGTTTTTAATAAACTGACATGAACAATAATTACTTTGTTCAATAGCCATTATATAAACCTGAGAAAAATATTTAGTGCTATTAAAGAATCAATTATTTTACGTTGGAAGAAACTGTGTGTCTAGCCACTCTTCCAGCGCGGCACCAATGGCAAGGGGGATTTGTCAACACTGAAATGCGTGTACAAAGTATTGATACTGCACTAAGTCATTGATAAATTCGTATGAATAATAATTAGTTTGGCCCAAAATACTGACATGTATATTAAATATAATTATACTGCAAACAGTTATTAATGCATTCATACATGCTTCAATATTCATTATGTACATCTGAGAAAAAAATATATATCTTAGGGTGGAATATACTGCAAAAGTATTTAATAAATTCATATGGATAATTATATAAACCTGCAAAATTATATTTTACGTNCGGTGGAATATACTGCAAAAGTATTTAATAAATTCATATGGATAATTATATAAACCTGCAAAATTATATTTTACGTTGGGAGATAATGAAATGTATGTATTAAATAGTAGTATTGATGCTGCAAACAGTTATTAATAAATTCATATGAATAATAATTATATAAACCTGAGAAATAACACTGCTTGTAGCATCGGGCGATTTAATAGCAAGGAGGGTTCATTGCAGAGAGCCATAGCCTGTGGGTGTGTAGGAAAAACAAATATGGCTGTCATGGAATGTCAGAAAAAAATTTGTTTTTAAGTTTTGAAAATAATTTTTTTAAAGGTTTGGAATGTTAAATATATTTTTTTAAAGTTTTGAAATGTTAAATATATTTTTTAAAAGTTTTGAAATTTTAAATATATTTGTCTAACTTAAAAATAAAAAAATAATTTTTTTAAATACATTTTTTAAATAATTTTTGGAACATTCTGGACATTTTGGTATAATTTTGGCACTTTCTGCCAAGATGGTCGCGGTCGAGGTGGAATGCAAGAGCATGCTTTGTAAAAGGTTCGGTTGCTCCGTGACTCNCTTTCTGCCAAGATGGTCGCGGTCGAGGTGGAATGCAAGAGCATGCTTTGTAAAAGGTTCGGTTGCTCCGTGACTCCGTGTCACGAACCTGCGTTTAAAAACCACTATCTCTAACTACTCTAATTATTAGTTAATAGATGTTTAGTCTAAGTCATCGCTTGCCATTATTGTTATTTTACAAACATTCACACTATGCATGCACATATTCCTCATAAATTCTTGAACATAAAATATAGTTAACAGATATGTTTTCTAAATTTTAAACATGTTAATCCATTACTGATTATAACAAAATGTTTATTCGTTTGCGTTTTGTAATAGGGAAACTAAAATCAATTTACCGAATGAAGAATGAAAAAAATACATGTATTTTGTTTTCGCATTTGTCCATGACTTTGGCCCATTCAGAACCGGCGTCCACAATTGTTTATATAACGCACAGGAAAGCTATTTTTGGCCACTACTGCTCACTAAATGATTCGTAAAATGTTCAGTGAGACAGTCTAGGTTATAATTGTTCATATTGCTATAACCGAACACGAAGCCTACAGCTGGTTTGTAGTGANTTCAGTGAGACAGTCTAGGTTATAATTGTTCATATTGCTATAACCGAACACGAAGCCTACAGCTGGTTTGTAGTGACAATTAAACAAGTGTCGTGTGAACTTCAGAACTCATCAATTTGTTTTGTTTGTGACATCTGCTGTAAACAGTGATTTTTTGTGGGTCTTAGATTTTTCCATCTCTGTTTACATAAACTGAAAAACTCTCTTAATTTTCTTATAAAACCCCAACCAATAAAGCGAGTGTTGATATCGCTACCATTCAGATTAAGGTTCTGAAATCTCAAACCCAAATTGTAGCATATGTTCTGGGATATAAAATAATTTATATAATTAGTTCAGCTCTTGTTCAGTATATCATTATCAGTACAGTGCTTGTAGTTTTATATTTACTTAAAAGTTACATGGCTACTGCACTTCGCAAAAACATTCAATGAGAAGGAGCTCGTAGTATAATATGTTAGTCATTAGGTTTATTCGTTCAATGATAGTAGTATACAGATAATAACCTTAAAATATACGTTTGTTTAATACACACAGACAGCTAGCAATTATTCATTTATCACTGCTGCTAGGTGTCTTGAGAAAAGACCGAAAAGCACTGTCAAAGTAACAAAAAAATTTTTTTTTCTACAGCTCTGTTGTTAAAAAAAATGTTTAAATTCATGTTTGCATGTTAAATTCACTTATTTCGATTGCAGATCAATTAATGAACTTTATATTCCACACTCTTAAATATTTTGAAGCAAAACAGTTTATACACATTTGTTAAAATTATAATAATTAGTTATGCTTGTCGCTTGCAAATACAACATCACAAAGCAGTTTCTTTAAATAGCTTTCGCACAAAAATTCAGATTTTTATGAGACAATTATTAACACCTTATACTCGAAAAACATCCGAACATCATAACTACGTATGAAAGAAAACGTTGTATGGATTTCGCTGTTAAAATACAAGAAAACATTATATGTTCAGCTTAACCTTATGGACACACCAAATGTTGTGTACAGTATAAAGGTTCGGATTTATGTATGTTTCGAATTGACGTTAGATATAAAAGTTTTGTCATGCATTTGAGTGAAACATAAACATTCATTACCTACTTGACAAAGTGAGACAATTTACTCGGGAACAGAAGGATACAAAGAAAAATTAACGAACCATTATTGAAAGAGCAGTAAGTTGTAAAGTGCAAGTAATTAAAATTTTAAAACCTCTCTTCTTAATATTTGAGTGAGTGTGGTGTGGTTAGATGATTTCAAATGTGTGGCGAGAGTTCTATCATTTTCAGTTCCACTAAGGCTTCGATGTGTAAACGAGTTTTGAATGTGGTGGCAAAGTATGAAATTTGCTGTTATCAGTGCTTACACATACAGTATGCACAGTTCCAAATACGTTTTCCAGCTTCTCATGGAGAAGTCAGTTTTTAGAATGACAACGGCTGTTATCTATATAATTACCTTGCAAGGTGTTTTGTTAGTAAAAGGATAAATTGTAATGTGGTACGAGATGAAAATGTGTCGCGTGGTATTTTTTTGTACAATAATAACTTGAAATGGTAGTATATATGCAAAATAGAACTAGTTATAAGATCAGTCATTCAAAATAAAGTAATGCTTTTGTAAAGGTAAAACAAATCCAACATACTGTAAAGTTTATGACATCAATTTGGGGTTTATAAGAGTAGCTTTACTGCGAAGGCAGCTGCATTTGCAACCATTTTTCACCACATAAACATCGAGGGCTACATTGTAGACCACTGAGTCTTATATTTTCGGTAATGGTAGGGGGTGGAGGGTGGGGGCTGAGATATCACATATCAACACGCTGGGAGAAAATGTAGAGGAGGCAGGGGGAGGACTGAAGATGGTTACATTCATATAACGAGGCAGGGGCTCTTTTCAACTGCCGTTCGCCACGGAACGGAACGAATTTCAGAAAGTAACTCGGAGCTACAGAGGATTACGCTAACGTGCTGTGTCTCTCCATGGGCCGTGGCGCACATGATCCCGGCTGGCAGGCAGCCAGTCATCTCTCCGGCAATACCCTGTTGGCTCTCTTGTAACATTTGCCCCCCTCCACCATGCATTCACAAAATATAATTAGGTTTTTTGGCGTTCCTGTTAAATATAGATGTATAAAACCACAATCTTTTTTGAGCAAAAAAATACGTGCTTTGCTATCTAAGCCTTTTCTAACATTAACGCATTGCCTATTTCCTGGAAAGATCGGAAAACTCAATAATTAAATAAAAAATTACTGAAAACAAATTGCTACATTCGTCTTGATTCAGTGCTTAATAGTATCATTTCTCACATTTAGGTTTTTGTTTCAAGTTTATATCTTTACAATTGACTTCAAAACACAGAATTTCATTAACATGTATTTCCCTATACCCAATTCCTACTGATTTCAAACCAGGCAACAGCCTCAAGGTGGAGCACTAGTACAGTCTTGGTGGCCGATATCGGTGGAATTTCCTACACTACTTTGTTAAGCTATTTTTGTTGTGTATACCTGATTTTGTTCTTTTTTTTTTTAATTTAGTAGATATATTTAATAATCTATTTCATTAATCTGTGGCTTCATAATACGCGACCTGTTGAAAATATGTGTATGAGGTTTTGATGGTGTGAACATACAACCTTCTGCTTTGTTTTGTTGAAATTTGGTTTATGTACGTTAAATATTTATTTTATTAAATAATATTTATTTGCACCTCTGCATAAAGCCAATATGCAGACTTCAGAGAAATTATCCACTATACATTATACAAAACTCTGATACAGATAAAAATAGGATATGACACAGCATTGTAAGGCTAGAAAACACCCTTACACGTCAGAGAAACACGTATATGGTTGGTGCAAATGAGATTTTTATGGCTATCCATGAACTACAGTTTCGGTTATAAATTTAAAACCCAACAGGACCGGGTTCTGAACTCATATTCATTGCTATTGAATTCTGTGTCTTGGCAACCATGGCCATCGTAAAAGTGTTGGCAATTCACTTATTTTAATTGTTATAGAAAGGTCAGTGCATGACATGTATGTAGATTTGCTAAAATGTCAACTTATGCAGACTTTTTGGTCGAAATAGTTTAATTGGGATTGTCTTTGACACTGATAAACATCAATAAATACACTAACCAACACTGCAGTTGTTCTAAGCCAAAACAATTACAAATGAAGTCTTGAGCTGTAAATTCGAACGAAGGCCATCAAATGACTCGGTTGCATGTCAGTACTGCACCAAGCTGATGTTCTTGCTGCGAAAAATTATATAACAATGGACACATATGACTGTTTGCTAACCATACTTAACTTTAAACAAAAATTATATAACAATGGACACATATGACTGTTTGCTAACCATACTTAACTTTAAACAAAAATTATTTTACTCTACCAAGAGATTTATAGTTTTGACGGTAACGAAACTAATTAGCTGAACGAACTTGTAAAGTAGTTTTGTATGTATCCATAAATGCGTTTAAATGATGGCCGGACAGTTAGATAATCATTCGACTCAACAAGTTATGTTTTAAATGTTTCGTTTGGTTAAACGGAATAAATGAACATGTTTGGAGAAACAGCAGACTGGTCGAGAGAACAAAATATTGTTCAGTATAAAATTGTAAAGCAGTGCTCTTTCATTTAAACTAAGATATAGATCGGCAAACTTTTGAATGCATGGGTTTGATATCGATCCCGATATCGATCCTTATATATATATATATATAACTTCATAGTATTTTTGCATGGTAAAAACAATGTTAAGTATTAATTATAATTCATGATGGAACTCTGACAGCATAGTTACTGTAATTCTGTGTTTGTTTCCTTGTAACTTGATGTGCTGCAATAAAAATGACAAATTGTAGTTTGTATAATTACAGCACTGTGTCATTAGCGAGTTTCACGATTTAAAAAATAGATGTTTATTTTAAATAAAATAATACAACATTACTGAGTAAATAGTAAACGAACAGACGAGAATTTGAGTAAACCATCGCAAACAGTGTATAAAAGTTTTGCAAAATTTTTAAACACTTAAATGCGATGCACGCATTCTGCTAATGCGTATAAATAAAGTATGTGATCGGTGATTATATAATATGCGTGTATGCATACGTACTTTTTTTTGCTGACAGAAAACTTTCCAGGTTTTTTCATTATGTCTGCCATCTGAAGGCAGTAGGGTCGTGGTCCGCTTATTGCGAACCTCAGGGTCCTCTTGCAATCTGGGTGCCAAGAGAGCGTTTGCCGAACGCTACGAGTCTCGCTTAGCTGGTCTGTTATCTGTCATCTGACCACACTCTGTAATGGCCTTTGCGGTTGAGGAGATTAGCGGGTGAGCAAGTTACAGTCAAAATGGCGCCATATCTGCTTCGACGCCGCTGCTACCTAGCGGCAGATATCTGAACTACTTACATCTAGGTCCGGATATTTGTCGGTATCGATCCCTGGTCCTAACTAATGTTCTACCTTAGGAGGAGTATGTAGCTGCGCGTTCAAGGTCAAGAAGCGAGGGAGCTATACGGCGACTATAACACGCACCCTTAGCGCCTCATCGCCCGTGTAACACTTTTCTCTTAC
>NQII01001986.1:360164-375126 GCA_002778355.1 Clitarchus hookeri | reverse complement strand
CTAATGCCCAGCGAGCTCTGAGCGCGGTCGCCCGGGAATCACGGCTCTGGCAGATCTGGGTGTGCGGGTCGTGGCTGTAGTTCATTCACGACTACTCTACACTTTTCTGAAGCCCTACTAAAGTTCTACTTCCAGAATATTCCTCCGCCTCATGCAAACAAAGCTTAACCGAGTCTAGACAATTACACTAAAGGGGCAAGCAACGCATTCGTGCGCACTCAGTCTAATAATATTTTCCTTAAGAACTATTTTTTTACTAGGCATTACCAACACAACTATTTACGCCCTGTTTTTCATTCATATTAATTATAAACGAAAAATGGTAATTTATAGATAAAATACAATATATGGTTAAATTTAACGAAAAATAATGTGCTCTTACGTTAACAGAAGTATAAAACGTTTGTGATACATGATAACGGCCGGCCTTAGATCATTCGGCGCCTGGGGCAAGGGACAATTAATCCGCCCCCGGATTTTTAATCATTGTAATATAAATGCAGTTTCTTTTAAGAAATTTACAAATAAAATTTGCATTACTATGTAATGTTGATATACAAAACGAATTTCACGTTAATGTAATCCCCATAATGTGTTAAATTTATTGTCACACCCTTGCTTGATTTGCCGCATATCTTGTCGCTGTCCCCAAACTTTGTTAGTTCAGAACTACGGCTCCATAATAATTCTTACACACACAACTATTATGCGACGGGAAAATGAACTTATATTAGAAACAGTCAATAAATGTTTTTTATTTCGGTTCTGGGAAAATAAGACCTGTAACTTTATTGCGTTCACTGTAACATGAATGAAGAAGAGATTCACTCAGATCTACCACTAAATATATGATGTTAATATACAAATCAAATTGCACATGTATGTACAATTAATTTCCCTATAAAAATGGGGCCTTTCTTGCCTTGGTCTGGGCAAATTTGGTTATAGATGAAGAAAGGCCGATCTTGCGAGCTATGTCATTCTCTATGGACAATATCGCCAACGATGAGAGCCGTTCGTCACTCATAGTAGATCGAAGATAAGTCTTGATCAATTTTACTTTCGAACAACTGCGTTCATAGTTAGCTACTGTCCCTGGTAAAGTCAGCAATACTCGAAGCGACACCCAGATATTAGGAAATGCAGTGCTCATATTTGTGTCTTCTATATATTGTAAAACTTTTTACGGAGAACTCTTCGCAGGTGATAGTACAAAGTGTTTTACTTCTTCCCAAAGCCCAAAGCCATTAATAAACTTCCATCGGTGTTTGTTAGATCTGTTTGCGATGCCATACCCATCATCTAGCTTCTTAATTGTAATTTTATAGAAAAATGCCGCTTGTTTGCATCTAAAGGAAACACAGTGTCTTTTATTTCTTGAGGCTCGGTTAAACTAAGTATGCCTATAACGGAAGGCTGCAAAACTGTAGGCCATAGCACTGGATCGGACATATAGGTAAAACCATCTGATTTGTTTTCACTTTCTTCGGAAAATAGCTTAATTTTTTCTCCAAGAGAGTTTTGTTATGCGTAGACTCCAAAGGCTCCACCTCCACTTGGGAAAATGGTTCTGCTGAAGGGAAGTTCTGCACATGTTTCCAGTGGTGTTGATGCCCTGATCTTCTTTATGAAAGTTGTCGTTGCTGGCATTGTCGCAGTATGTTAAAGAACTTGCTGACGTTGTAATAGGTAACAAGAATTTATCAATGCTGTGCGCATCTCGTTTTATTTCAGCATCTTTCTCGCTTTTCCGTTTTCTTTTCTCAGCCCCAGATAATTTCTCCTGCCCCAATTTCTTCATACCTATCGCATATCTTGCTTAGAAAAAAAAAACAATTAATTTTATATGCATAATAATATNTCAGCATCTTTCTCGCTTTTCCGTTTTCTTTTCTCAGCCCCAGATAATTTCTCCTGCCCCAATTTCTTCATACCTATGGCATATCTTGCTTAGAAAAAAAAACAATTAATTTTATATGCATAATAATAGGAAACCAAATATTATTTATAAAGACCCTGTCATTTCTAGAAATAATTCAGAAGCTGTTATCACTTCCATCATTGGACCTTCACTCATCCGACACGCCTCTAAGAACTTCAAACCAACAGCAAAAAGTTAGCCCTCGGCTGACCTAACTCTGCGATACTAAATCGAACAGGAGAGTGGGGTTCGAATGTGGCGATAACCAATTAATGAACGACCTCTACTGTAGCACTCTAGGATGAACAGGATTGTGAAGTCTAGCGAGGTTGTTCTTTTATAACTCATAATGGCATGGTCTCTAACTATTGATAAATAAGTTACAATGAGAATATAAGGTATTGATGTAGTTTGTTTCAAGACATATTTAGATAATCTTACAATGCTTTATAAGAGTAACCAGTAAAAAAATTAACAAATTTTGAACATTCTTGTTGATATTTGAGAATTTTTAAACACACATGCCTATATAAAAACACTTTTCAGCACGATTGTATATGTTGTAAAAATATTGTTAACTGGGATAACTGTAATTGGTAATAATTGATATTGGTTTCTCTTGTAAGGAGCCCACAACTATGCGAATATTNTTTAACTGGGATAACTGTAATTGGTAATAATTGATATTGGTTTCTCTTGTAAGGAGCCCACAACTATGCGAATATTTTGGTTACGATTATTTATGAAATCACTGTTAATATAATTAGTGGACGCAGTGATAATCTCATCACGTGAAGGGCAATAGGCCTATATCATACTCATAAACATAACAAATAAATATTCTTTATTGTGGCCTCAAAAGTTAACGTTTGAGAGCAGTGGAATGTAAACATCGTGTTTATTAGACTGCCAGTCACACCTCAGACAGCACCACTTTTTATATTAAATAGTCACAGAAAGAAAACAATTGGCATAAAGGAAAATCTAAGCAGGGTCTCAAAAACTTCTCACTTTACCGTACATAGCGTAGGCTATAAACAAGACTTATGTACGTACACAAAAAAAGGAAATGGACCACCACGAACATCGATGTGATGAGCGTGCCGGACGACGGATATGTCGGTTACTTACAGGAGGTAGACGTAGAATACCCTTGCGCTCTTCACGAAGAGCATATGGATATTCTAAACAAACGAAACTCATGACGACACTCGAGAGCATAGGTTCATTATATCGTGCATTGCGTTACTTTGAAGCAAGCATTGGGTCATGGGTACGGCTGAAGGCTGTTCACCGAGTCCTTCAATTCCTGCAGAAGCCGTGNTTAATGAATAACGCAACGTACGGTAAACTTATGGAAAATAAGCGCAAACGACAGCGTATGGAACTCGTGTGTAGGGAAGTTCGGGCGAAGAAGCTCATCGCAAAACCTGCGTTTAAATGCAGGAATATTTACGATGACTCATTGTCCCTAGTCAAATTATGCCAAGAGAGCATTGTGTTNAACCTGCGTTTAAATGCAGGAATATTTACGATGACTCATTGTCCCTAGTCAAATTATGCCAAGAGAGCATTGTGTTGGACAAGCCCATATACGCTGGGTTTGCCGTACTCGACCTGTCAAATACACTTATGTACAAGTTTTACTACGATGTAATGCGATCGCGGTATGGGGGCAGGGTAAACCTCCTTTACATGGATNAGTTTTACTACGATGTAATGCGATCGCGGTATGGGGGCAGGGTAAACCTCCTTTACATGGATACTGATAGCTTTGTAATGGAGATTGCCTGCCCTGACTTCTACAGTGAACTCGCCACTAACCCGACGCTCATGTCGGAGTTCGACACCAGCNAGAATACCCTTGCGCTCTTCACGAAGAGCATATGGATATTCTAAACAAACGAAACTCATGACGACACTCGAGAGCATAGGTTCATTATATCGTGCATTGCGTTACTTTGAAGCAAGCATTGGGTCATGGGTACGGCTGAAGGCTGTTCACCGAGTCCTTCAATTCCTGCAGAAGCCGTGGCTTAAGCCCTATATAGATTTGAATACGGAGAAACGTCAGGCTGCCACGAACGCTTTCGAGAAGGACTTTTACAAGTTAATGAATAACGCAACGTACGGTAAACTTATGGAAAATAAGCGCAAACGACAGCGTATGGAACTCGTGTGTAGGGAAGTTCGGGCGAAGAAGCTCATCGCAAAACCTGCATTTAAATGCAGGACTATTTACGATGAGTCATTGTCCCTAGTCAAATTATGCCAAGAGAGCATTGTGTTTGACAAGCCCATATACGCTGGGTTTGCCGTACTCGACCTGTCAAAGACACTTATGTACAAGTTTTACTACGATGTAATGCGATCGCGGTATGGGGGCAGGGTAAACCTCCTTTACATGGATACTGATAGCTTTGTAATGGAGATTGCCTGCCCTGACTTCTACAGTGAACTCGCCACTAACCCGACGCTCATGTCGGAGTTCGACACCAGCGCCTACCCGACCACTGATCTTTGTTACTCACCTACCAATTCTAAGGTGATGGGGAAGTTCAAGGGTGAATGTGCGGGTGACGAAATGGTTGAGTTTGTCGGGTTGAGGGCGAAACTGTATGAATACTGCTGCCTGAATACGGTAGTGAAGCGCGCGAAGGGGATACAAGGGTGCGTAGTTGACAAGACGATAACGTTCGACGATTATCGGCGCGTCCTTTCGGCCCAGCGCAACATGAGAGTACAGGTCGCAGGTATTAGGTCATACCATCACACAGTATATACAGAGCAATCCTCCAAACTGGCTCTTTCGTGGATGGACGATAAGCGGAAAGTCCTGGATGATGGCATACACACCGTCCCCTATGGCTATTAGGCCTAATAAGAAAAATAGCTCTGTGTTGGCAGAGAGAGTGCTTATTCTCCCGGCATGTACTGTAACACGTACATACGTCTTCGTATTCTGCCTGTCAGGTGCATGGCTGAGGGTTTTGGTAGTCATATTTCTCGATAAGCATGCTGTAGCACATGCAAGTGTGTTGCAGGCTTGCCAGGTATGCTGGCTGATAGTCTACTGTAGCTCGTTCAAGAGGCAAGTTCCTAACATTGTCAGGTAGATTATCGGTTTTTATTCCTGCAGTATACCGGAGCACATGCAGGCCTGGAGGGCTTGTCAGGTATACAAACATTGGTCCGCGCAGTCTGATTCAGTGTACTATAGCTCATGCAAGCGTTGCAATCTTCGACTTGTCAGGTATACTGGGTGGCAGCATGCAAGAAGTCTTGCCATGCATGTTACCAGCACGTCCTGTACATGTTTTTTTTACTGAGGTATACTGGAGCACACGCAAGTAGTAGTCTTGCCAAGTATACCATTCATGCATTCCCTTTTTTTTTTTTTTTTATTACAAAAAATGCCAATAGCTGTACGTTTTCACTGCATATTGACTATCTTTCTGTTGTATGTTTCAATTACCCCCTCTGTATTCATGTGTGTAAAGTCACCGTCGGCAAAACGCTTGTCAAGCTTATGTGCTAGATTATAGCATTCTACTTTGTCATGTGTGTGGTTTCCACTCTCTACTACTACTGTAATAGTAGTTAGCTGTTCTCCGCACCCTCCACCGCACTGTGTGTTGGCATCGCACCCGTGTCGCCGCTATCATACTGTAGTGTCCCGTCTGTATATGTCTTTGTGTTTCCCTTCGACGAAGCGCTCGCTTCATTGTTTTCCCCCTTGCTGCTCCGCAACCTACCTGTTCGCTATATCTACGACGTTACCAATACATATTTATATATATGTATTGATAGTGTTGTAGGAATAGCGTACTGCCGGTTCCAAGTTCGGGGTCCGTCTGCATGGTTATATTGCTTACTGCGAAATACAATGTGTGTACATATTACGTTTAATAAAAGACGTAGTGTCACGCTTTTTATTTCTTTTTTATTAAAAACAATCCTTTTTTTTTCTTAAATACTGTGTGTGTGTGTTGAGTTCAATTCAATATCTGGGCTGAGATAATTACAAGTGTTTAATTTGGAATATATTCATCTTCAACACATAAGAAACTAACACAACAACCAAAACATACCTGGGCTGAGATAATTGAAAGTGTTTAATTTGGAATATATTCATCTTCAACACCTAAGAAACTAACACAACAAAAACAACATATTTATTTTTTGATACTTTCAATTAATTAATTTATAATTATGCTGCTAATCAAGTACTTAAAAAAAACACTTAAATGTGCGCAGCCTCGCACGATTTAATGGCTAGAGGGGTGGTGGTGGTGATGCCAACATGGCTGCCGCTATGGAGGGGTCACGACGAAGAGACAGGGGTGACACTGCATCCAATATGGCTGCCGATAATTAAAAAAATTTATGCCTTTCTTAATTAACTGGTTGGCAAAATAGCTGCCATTGAAAACAACAACTTGTACCGGCTGCGAACATGGCTGCCAATTATTTAAAAAAAATTGTACTTATTTTACATACATTTATTTAATTTAATGGCTGGCAAAATGGCCACCGCCATTGAAAACAACTAGTACTGGCTGGCAAACATGTCTGCAGATAATTTTTAAAAAAATTTTTATTAATTTTTACATAACTTTTTAAATTACTGGTTGGCAAAATGGCCGCGAACTTGTACTGACTGCAAACATGGCCGCAGATTATTTTTAAAAAATTTATACTTATTTTACATACATTTATTTAATTTACTGGCTGGAAAAATGGCCGACATGTCATTGCATTCCTCATCCAATATGGCCACCAATAATTTTTTAAAAATGTTAATAAATTTTTTACATAACTTTTTTAAATACTGGCTGGCAAAATGGTCGCCATGTTATTGCATGCCTCATCCAATACGATATTTAAAAAATATTTACATAAATATTTTTTTAAATTTACTGGCTGGCAAAATGGCCGCCATGTGATGGTATGTTCTAGAATGTACTGGCTGTAAACATGGCCGTCGTGGAATGGTATGTTATAGAATTTACTGGTTGCCAAAATGGCCGCCAACATGGCTGCCAACATGGCCGACCTCCTGCAAATGCATTCCTCTTGCTCTTGCATTCCACCTATCTTGTGTTCCTGTGTCCCTGTCAAGAACCTGTGTTCGAATGCCCATTTTCTCACTACTATTATGGTAAGCCAATTTTGCTTCGTACCAACGTTTTTTGGAAATTCTATTCTTGTGATAATGAATCATTATCAACAAAACTACTTCCCCAGACATTTTCAACCAAGTGTCATGAACTCAAGCAATATCGACTTGTGTAGCCACTTTCATGGTAAGTTAAGTATATAACGTATTATGTGTATCTTATTACAACATTTTTCTCTTTTAGTATTTTCTCTATGTCCATAAGCTACGTGCAGAACTAAATCCAGCAAAGTCAACGAAAACAAAACCAATCACGCATTCTCCATTGCCCAGCAAAGCTCGACGCGACGGGGCTACTCCTACTGTTACTTCGCATCTCCCATTCTGGTTCACTTTCTTTACATGAACCTCCCCTATTTTCTCCATTATGGTAAATCCTGAATAATCCCCGGACATGAAAAGAATATACAGATAACACTGACCACGCGCACATACAATCTCCGTTTGTCAAAAGTTCGATCCAAACTCGGGGAAAAGAAAAATTGTCACTTGGCTGCCATTCACCAAAAATATTGCCGATTAAAAGTTTATAATTTTTTAATTGAGTTGAAAATGGAATTGAAGAAGGAAACCACGTGGCCAGGCAACTGTGCAGTTCTGTTTACTGTTTGCGCAACTACTGTCGGTGTTTGTGAAGTCTGTACGACTAACAGTAATTTCATTTAATTTCAAGCATTTAAGGCAGCTCACTTGACGTAATAGACCCACGCAAGCGCAGAAAGTGTTATGTAAAACAAGGAATAATCTATCTGCGAAATATCGCAGCAGTCATGTGAATTCATGTACACACGCTGTAGTTCCATTTATGCAAGTCTAAAGTATTTCATGTGTTAAATTACTCGAGTGTTAAATTAGTCACTGACATACTGGGCAGTATTGGACACTGCCGTACATTAATAACAGTACTTAGGATTGAAAATTGTCATGATTTTTGTAAATATTAATAAAAAAATATTCATTATAATAGCTTACGAAAGAAAAGGCAATAAAATATACTTGCAGTTCAGCATTACAACTTTAATTTAGGTACCTTTTTATATACTTTTGAAATTTCTGAAATTTACATCTGTAATGTACATACGCAGTTCATTGAGTAAAACATCCGCTTTCATTATGAAAAGAAAAAAAATCCAACAGATTACTGTTACGTGTCGCTGGTCTGTGTTGACCTTGGCCCATCCTGCGCGAGCGAGCGGAATAAGAGGACAGATAAATTATATGATAATGGCGGCAAGTCAATGGGATGTTTTGAATTGCAGACGAGCGGTAAACCAAGTAGCGCGTATCTATTACACAAAGAATCCCGTCCTGATCTTGGATGTATTGTATTGCTGCGTTTGTCTGAAGAATGCTCTGGATTACTGACCTCGTTTCTCTCAGCCTGACTCGGGGTGCGTTGAACCTTCCAGATGGTCAGGGCGACTGATGTATAAAGTGCGTCGCTACCCCGAGCAGAGTGTTTTATAAGAGACGGGCGTCTGGGCGATTGTGCGAGCGACGAACAGCAACGAATAGCGCCGGAAGTGACCAGCGGGAGGAAAATCTGCGACTGCGAGCATGAGAGCAGTGAAGAGTGCGACTACAGGCTGGACTATTTGGCTGGATGCGTGAGTGTAAGACATTGCAGATGATGGCAACAGACATACTGAACATGTGTGAATGACGAGTATGAGTTAATTAACTATAACCAAACAGAGACATTAAGAAGGACAATAATTATAGTTGAAATATATATTATATTATTATATTGCAGTAACTTTGAAATAAAAAGAGTAATAGTTGTTATAGATAATTTAATGCTCTGGATAATAGCTGTGAGAATAAATTAGAAACCAAATTTTGTAATTTTATTTTTATTAACACCTCCATCGCTCACGAACTCTGATACGTCACTCAGGAGCCTTGTAACATTACTAACATAACCACCTAGTTCTAATTTAAATGTAAAAATTCATACATGCTACAAGAAATTTGATCACAGTGCACTGTTTCAAAATTTGCATGATAAAACATAATCAAAAATAGACTATTTTATTAAAGAAGGTCGATTGTGTTACACACCAAAGTTTAATAGAATTTAGTTCTAAGTTAAAAAGAAAGTGCTCACATGAATATGTTGTTTCACCCCAAGATATTGAAATATCGATTTTCAGAGGCACATACGTATTAAATTTCGTTTATATAGTTTTCTGCAAGGAATAACCCACAGAGTTTGCAATAACACTTATCAGTATTAGGTCTCCAGTGTATTGTATCCGGAAAAAAAAAAACGATGTATCGTGTCGGTGCGCAAACATACTCTGGAAAGTCAAAAGGCTTTTCGCAGTCTGGTTACTTATAGCCGTGTTATGTTCTGATTCAATGCCTGTTGTCTCGGAAACTTTGTTACTGCAGCTTTCGTTGTCTTAAGGAATCTGATTTTTATTTTTACTTCGCATCCTTTTGTAGCTATACCACAAAGGCCACCACAAAGGAATTATGAGCTAGAAGGAAATCTGGAAAGGTCGAAAATAATAGGTAGGAATCAGAACCGTCAGAATTTTGAGAGTGTATTGTGAAAAGCGAACTGAAAATTTCCGATGACGCTACATCTCTTCTCGCAAGGGGAAATTATAGTGCTGTGGTAAATGTGCCAGTTTCCGCTCCTTGCAATAAGCAATGCTCTCCGCTAAGTTAGGGACCATGACCGCAGTTTCATGTGGCAAGGACTCCGAACCGTCAATCGTTCGAGCCAAAACTTTCGCACAGAGTGCTGAGTAGGTTCGCAAGTGATTTAGAGCTGACTATAATTGGAAGGCTTCTTTGTATTGAGTTTTAGTNCACAGAGTGCTGAGTAGGTTCGCAAGTGATTTAGAGCTGACTATAATTGGAAGGCTTCTTTGTATTGAGTTTTAGTGTTCATTACTGTTTGCCATACAAAGCCCTAAATAAATGTGATGTGAGTTCTTGAAACAATATTATCTGTTCGTCTGGATACTAAAATACTTCCTTACAATTATAGAAGTAGGTGCTATACTTACTGGAAATTAGCGTCCAAATAACGTTCTTGGTTGGTTACCTTACTTTCATATAACGCACGAGTAGGAGACAACAGTTTCACATTACACAGTCACGGTGATTCATTTTATGACAACTTAAGTTATGACAATCTTCACTGATAAAAGTATAATGTTGTGCCAACAGTGTAAATGTTACTACACTGTTAGAAATTTCTGTAGATTTGCGGGAACTTTTACGGAGATGTAGAGTTCATTTGCGGAAAGGCACTCCGTAATGACGAATAACGGAAATGAGCTCCGTAAATATAAAATACGGAAGCTCTTCGTATTCTTATGGCTTCGACTTTGAGACACGAACAATGCCGATAACACCTTAAGCGTATAAAATCCCGCCTTCACAATACTACTTCGTGTAAAATAGTAGTAGGTGAGTGGGTAACACTCATGGAGCGGCAATTCGTTGATTCTTATACATATTCCGCTGCAGGACAAAACATTCTGTAAACACAGTGAAATACGCACACAACGAAAATAAAACTATTCCGTAACCTCGTTTAATAAACCGCAATAAAACCAAATAGGTAGCGCTCTAAAACGACTTGAAACTAAGAGAGGCGCGTTCGTCACTTTCATGTAAAATCCGTATTTACGAAATACACTATATCGTGTAAAGGTGTGGTAGGTGAGTGGTTCGAGTTATTGNCTTTCATGTAAAATCCGTATTTACGAAATACACTATATCGTGTAAAGGTGTGGTAGGTGAGTGGTTCGAGTTATTGAGTGTTACTTTGTCGATTCGTGTTAAAATCCCACTCAGGACCAATATGTAAACTTAGTTTAATTTCTTTGTTATACACAGTGGAATATATTACGAAAAAAAACCTCTTTTCTTAGCCCTGTTGTTTGTCAACTTGAAATAATAAAACAAACCCTCTAACATAACTCTAACTCTAACTAAGAAAGGTACATACATTTATATTAATCCTATAGTTACAACTCAATTTCTTGTCAAAGTGTTTAAATCCCGCCACCGGACAAATTTTTTTAACATTTTTATAGTCATATTTATACACAGTGAAACACCCACATAACGAAAGTAAAACTTTTTTTGTTACCCATTTTTATAACGAGCAGATAAAATAAAACGTGCAAGTGCCTGGACACTTTCCGTGAATTCACGGAGATTTATGTGAAATTTACGAAGAGGACGTAATTGAAAAACGAAGAGTCCGTAATTTTAGGAAGATGTCTGGATAATTTGTAATCGGTACTTTCCGTAATTTTACGGACATATTTTCTAACAGTGTAATACTGTAATTTTGTTATCTGTGAGCCGTCAGTAACTAATGGTGCTGTGAATGTAATATAATGCTAAGATATTAATGTAAATGTAATATATAGTACTTTTGCTACAATGTCACCTCCTTACTGGACTGTCAATATTAGGTCGTGTTAACACATTTTGTGTTGAATTGATGTTAACTCTTGTGTTAAAAACGTCTCGTATGTTCTTTGTTTTAAGATAATATTCCGGTGTAAAATAAATAAATTACAATTAATTAGTCACAAAAAATAAATAACAACGAAGAAAAAAAAGAGATGGCCTGGAGGGGAATCGAAACTGCTGCTTGAGCGGCTGAAGTTTTCTAGTTAACGTTCACCAACTGCTCTAGACGACCGAGCACGTTTCATATTGTAAGTATTCAGCATAATGAAGCGATAAACTGTAGTACTCTCTTGTTATGTGGCAATATTTTATGTTCTAGAAATAAATGCATATTTGGCACACGCAAACTGCTTGCAAGGTTTGAAAGCTGGTCTAAGTTTTATTAAGTTATGCTTTAAAATACTTAATAAAATTTAAATATAAAGGGTATTGTTTTGCGATGTTATCGCTGTTCACTAGTATCCGTCATTTTACGATGTTACGTCT
This sequence comes from Clitarchus hookeri, assembly GCA_002778355.1. NCBI lineage: Eukaryota > Metazoa > Arthropoda > Insecta > Phasmatodea > Phasmatidae > Clitarchus > Clitarchus hookeri. The sequence continues at coordinate 363,094 of NQII01001986.1, read as the reverse complement.
GTGAAACTTGTGTTGGCTGGACGTTAATTTAATGTCACAGCAACACAATTATTTTGTTATTCCTGTTATTTATAGCGCAGTACGCCATTTCGTTGCGAGAACATTACTTAGAGAATTTGTTAACATTAACACTTCATCAACACATTTACATTATAGTAAGAGAAGACTTTGTAAATAGTCAGCATTATTAATTTTGTCACAACGTAATTAATTTTACTACAATATAAACGTTTAAATAAATGCTTCAATAGTAATTTTTTTTGTACCTGTCAGTTTATGTGCTGCACATTGTTTGGAGGCGAAGTGGCCTTGAACCTTTTTTCTGCCACAACCTCGTCTCACTCGCCACAGCCATCGCAATTGACAATTATACGTTGATGTTACCTTGGGACGCTAAACAAAACGAAGTTTGCATATCACCGTCATATTCTTTTACTTTATCTCGAAACCAGCGTTTGTATTAATGTATAGAATGGGCGATACTGGGTGTCAGGTCTAGCCCATCGTTGAATATATCATCGTTATCTCGACACATGTGAGTAGAACATAGGGTGTTACTCGCGAACGTCCTTCGATACCAGGTGGCTTCAAATAAATACATGCTATACCAAACAAAGACAACGGCTTCGAAGAGCTGGTATAGCCTAACAAGTGAAATGCGAATCCTGTAATTCACAAAAATTGACAGTTCATGTGTTTTAAGTGTTATTTGCTGATGTGCCTTTCGTTAAGACCATGCCACAGAGCCCTTCCTTACACCATAGCGATTTTTTCAGTCTCTGATATTTGTTTACAAATAATAAAGTAAATCAAAATAGGCCCTGCTATTTGTTGACAAATAATGAAGTAAATCAATATTGGCACAAACTTAAATGGGTAATTGGTAAATTTTTGAAAATCGCGTCTGCCTCATACGTGTACTGCGTTGCAGGGTGTTTGAAATAAATGTTTACAACATAAATGGACACGCACATTGACTTCCTATTATCGTAGGAAGATGATAAAACACTTTGCGAAACTCGGAAATACACAATGGAAGCCATATTTCGTATTGCCAACCTTATTTGAAGCCTTTCAAAGAAAGCTGTATGTTATGGAAGTCTGAAAACATTCGAGGGCTGTTGCGAAAATTCATCGACTGGTAATACTGCGCCGAATCTATGGAAGTGATTGTATGACTATTACCCGCGAAGAAAAACTGTGACGTGGTTTGAGTGAGAAAATCGAAAGGACGGTTGGATTTTTTTGCTCCCTATAAAAATTGAACGACATTGTTTATTACAAGGATGGTTGAGAACCATGCAAATAATCGCTACTGAATTTTGTGACAAGTTACGCCAAAAGTGGACAGGGAAAGTTTGAGATTATGAAACAAGAGTATGGTGAAGAAGCAATGTGCAGATCGGAGGTATTTAAGTGATGGAAGCATAACGTGACCATAAGTCCCGTTTTGAACGGGACAATACCGTTTTTCAGCATTGTGTCCCGTTGTCCCCGACGAAAGCTTCGGGACACCCAAATATTCCGTTTTTATCAAGCTAGCAAAAATATTGAGTAGTTAGAAAATGGGTATTCAAACACAGCTTAGTGACACGGAGCCACCGAACCTTGTTATGAAAACGTCATTATATGACGAGTTTTTTCCCCGTTTTCCTCTCGAAATATCTCATTTTCCCCAAAAAAAAAANTTATGAAAACGTCATTATATGACGAGTTTTTTCCCCGTTTTCCTCTCGAAATATCTCATTTTCCCCAAAAAAAAAACCCGTCAAAATTTCCCTTTTTCCCTAAAATTTTTCCAAATTTCCCAATTTTTTTTTTTTAAATTATNAAAAAAAAAACCCGTCAAAATTTCCCTTTTTCCCTAAAATTTTTCCAAATTTCCCAATTTTTTTTTTTTAAATTATTTTTTCAAATTTTTTTTCTAGTGACTCTAAAATGTGGCTCAGTGACTCCTTTTTTAGGCAATGAGGGATTGAGGGATTTTGAGAAAATATGTTTAAAGTTTTATTATTACTATTATCACATCACGCTCTTGCATGCCAAGCCGGGAGGGTTATCTCAGAATCTTCCCAATTTCAAAATCAACGGGGTGCCACAGTGACGCAACGGATAGACGACATGCTAAACTTCACGCTCTCGCATTCCCGGGGTGCCGCGGTGACATAGCGGATAGACGACTCGCTTCCCAGCGGCCATGAAATAGCCCCAGGCGACGGGGTGCCGCGGTGACGTAGCGGACAACAATAATCTCAATCATATGTATATTCGTATAATTGTTGAATATATCCTTTGTCTGCCTGTTACAAATGCACCAGTAGAGAATGTGTTCTCGCTCATGAACAAGTTGTGGACTGCTGAAAATACCCAACTGCAAGTTTCAGTACTTAAAGTGATGTTGATCACAAAGGTGAATATTAAAAAAGCCAGCCAGGAATTTTACTCCTACTTAAAATATCACCTAATATATTAAAGCAAATTTGTTCTTCTGAAAATATAAAAAGAAATACATAAGTAATCTACGTATTAATCATGATAACATTGTTTTTTTTAATCTACCTACTCTCAAATGAAAACTGACTAGTGTCTCGTTTTGAGAAGAAAAAAAAATGGTCACGTGATGGAAGCATCATAAGGAAGGCGAAAATATTAAGGGTGGCGGACGTGTCCAAAAAGGATCCCGCGCCTCACAGCTGCAAAGACGGGCCACCCAAGTTTTCTGCACGTGCAGACGGCATCTGGAGGCAACGGAAGGCACCAGGGCGCGAACACAGCTGCACTGGGCAGCTGCCCCAAGATACACCGAGGTCCCACGACCCCGGGTTTCGCCGCAATAACCCAAGAAAAGCTTTTAGCGGGTGTACGAGAATAATAGCAGCATATCCGGGGACAAGGGAAGGACCACGGCGGGCGCTGATCCAAAGACCACC
>NQII01001986.1:342254-359057 GCA_002778355.1 Clitarchus hookeri | reverse complement strand
TCGTACATCCGCTAAAAGCTTTCTTGGTTTATTGCGGCGAAGCCCGGGGTCGTGGGACCTCGGCGTATCTTGGGGCAGCTGCCCAGTGCAGCTGTGTCCGCGCCCTGGTGCCTTCCGTTGCCTCCGGATGCCGTCTGCACATGCAGAAAACTTGGGTGGCCCGTCTTTGCAGCTGTGAGGCGCGGGATCCTTTTTGGACACGTCCGCCACCCTTAATATTTATTGGTGTTGACCGCCTGCAAGCTTCGCTAGCGCGTGTGTTCTGACGGCCAAAATACATGGACGCGGGGAGCGTCAGTATTATGCTAGTGTTTTGCGGATTCATTTAAACAGTACAGATTAAAAACAAATTGATCTGCTTTAAAAAGAATGGGAATTTTTTTTAAAAGATGCACGGCCGCATGTGGCACAACAGGTCTGGGAAAAGTTTGATGGAATTCTCTAGCCCATCAACTACACAGCCCAGATTTCGCTTTGCAATTCTTCTGGTCTTCCAGCACGTAAGAAAGAGTTAGAAGAAGGAATGCCAGGACAAACCAGGAAGAGAGAGAGAGAGAGAGAGAGAGAGAGAGAGAGAGAGAGAGAGAGAGAGAGAGAGAGAGNCTAGAAATTGTCTGCAACATAGGTTTGAGAAGCTAGTACACAGCTCAATGCAAAAAAATAAAAATACTGGTAAACTTCCTAAACAGTAATGAATGTTTTTAACCTGTATATTGTAGGGAAATAATACCACATACCAGGCTGCAAGTATGGGGATGTTGAACGTAGCTGTTAAACAAAACTGGTAAATGTTGGAACGCTACCATGGATGTATGTTACGAGTATTTACTATTCACACTCTCTCACAGTACGTATACACTAATGCATTATATTTATAGTCAACTCACGGTTACTTCCGACTTTCCTGAATCCCCGCCGAAGTTTTACTTCCAGAATACCACTCTGCCTCATGCAAATAAACTTAATAGAGTCTAGAAAGTTACACCAAAGGGACAACGCACGGCATCGTGCGCATTCACTTTAATAATATTTGGAATGTGAAATATTTCTTACTAGGCATTACCAACACACCTATTTTATCCCTGTTTTATTCATATTATTAAATTGAAATATTATAATTTATAGATAAAAGATAAGAAAAATTCAAATTTAATCAAAAAGTAATGTAATAATTACATAATTTTTATATTTATGTTAACAGAAGTATAAAACGCTAGTGAAACATGTAATATTTAGGAAACAAATAAACAAGGTCATACAAGGGATGATTTTTTTAAAGTTTGATTCAAAAAGAGACACCGCGAATAGAATATGCGAATAATTTCGTAGGGCGTGGAATCTGTGTACAGAATATGAAAGTCGCTGTTTTGATTAGAAAACCCACACCAAATCTACTGCTGACGCGGACTCCAGGTAGTTATCCACGAGCTTTCGGAATAGCTTTCGTACAAACTCAAACTATGTGAGCCTGTACAGATCAGTGCACAGAAATTTACCTCAGAATTTCCCACCAATAACAGGACAGTCGCCGCTAAATGCCGCATGGTGGCACAGAGTAAGTAACTCTACAGAGACCAAATGGCGAGGCGTTTCCTTTGATGAGGCCGTATCCATTCGTTGGTTGCCTGCGCGAGGGTCTTGGACTGGGCCTTGAGACTCATTCATTGGTTATTGCGTGCTGCGAAATGCTCTCTATTGGCTGGGCTGCCGGCTGGCAAATACGTAATCAACCGCTGATTGGCGAACATAGTTCAGACATATTGCTAGCTAGTGACGCATGAGTTCGTGGAAAAAGCGTCTGTTTCACCTTTGCATTCTTATTTACACTGTAATGAAACGCTGTTAAACGGGAGGACTTGGAAGGCCCATTAAGTGCCTTGTCCGTAGAGGTGATATGGCATTTAATGGGCATGTCACTGCCACCTTTAGCTTACTTTTAATTTTAGTGCCCCAAATACGAAACATGGCTTCAGATGGGAGAAAGTAAGCAGTCGCACGAGTTTTCCGTCGATGTGTATGCAGGTGCAGTGGGGTGAGGCGAGCTGTTGCGAGGTGAGCTGGCATTAGCTCTGTGCTGTACCCTGTTGCTTGCTAGTTTACACTTCCACCAGTAACACGTATCTCGGCAGCTGGCGCCACAGGACGTGTGTAATGGACCCCTCGTCTGCACGTTGTGAAACACATTCTGTTTCGCTAGACTCCACAGTGGTTGCTGCTGCACGCACCGAGAATGTACATCACTGAGCAAGAACCAGCTTACCTTGCAACACTTCACCACACGCCACTTTTGAGGTGTGTAAATAATGGAGGCGTGTATAAAAATATTTTATCATAATCCCAACCCTACTTCGTAACAGGAAGTGCAATTTTTACAATATAAATTCAGTAATATTTACCCTAGAATAAGAAAGGATTGTGGTAAAAATTAATTAGATGTAAGCAATACGAGTAAAATATTGCGAGCGAGGTGGTGCAGTGGTAAAACGTTGGATTCACATTCGGGAGTGTTCGGCCATCCTGACTTAGGTTTTCCAGGGTTTCCCGAAATCACTCTTGGCAAATGCTGAGATGATTCTTTAATACAGGCCCTGGCCGATTACTTCCCTATTCCTAAGTGTCTAGTGTTCCACTACTATGGCCTTGTAGCTGTTCGGGGGCACTCAAGACACCAGCTAATTTATGAATAATGTGTTTTTCACAGCATGGTACATCATCGTGTTTCCATTACCTAAAACCAAACGATGACTAAGACTTAAGTTCTTGAAAACATGACCAACAGTTAGTGATTTAAAAAACATTACCACATACGACAACACAATTAAACGATAAACGCGTAAGATAAGACGATGGCCATGCATTCAGACCTATTAAGCTGTGCTAGGCAAATTGTCGACATAATGACAACTATCCGAAGCAATAGACTCGCCAAAACTAACGGAAGATGATATCACTATGCAAGTGTCTTTTATAAGTACTCGTATGTGTAGATCTTGGCTAGCTTTACTTGTTTCCGAGAATGTGTTTGGTAGTTCCTATCACTATTCGTGCATATTGGCCAATTACAGCGTTGAAGATGAATAGACCGGTAAAGGCGATTTTAGACCAGGGGTAAGCAACACCAATTTTCCAGATGTATGAATATTCCACATAGCGATAGATAACCACACGAAACGAGCATTAATGTAGAAATAAAGCAACAGGCCACTTCTCTCAGAAAATAATTAATCTACACTTTTAATTACAGCATTTTTAAAACCAAGTGACTGCAACAAAGTGGTTGATAGATAGCTAAAATCACTTTAGAGCGAGAATTCGAACTATATGCTAAAACTGTTGCGTTCTTCCATTTGAATACATCCTCTCCACATAAACAGGATTGTGCGGTCTCAACGTTTCAGTGCCTTTTTTTTTTACGTACATTAATGCAAAGTGTCGTTTCTGTTGATATTAAAATTACTTGCCAATATCTCGCAAATGTATACAAACACAAATATTGATATTAATAAAAAATTCTTGTTTTTTATTAGGATTTGATAAACTATTTGCAGCATCGGAATTGAAATGTCAACCACACCGCAATGTCACGAATTCATAGCATATGATTAAGACTAATTGCCGAACTCTTGTTGAGTATCACGTTGTATCGTGAGTGGTGTATCGGAACAACGTTTTTCGCTACGTATGTTTAACGTTTGGAAATTAGACGAAAACTGTATTTTCTGAATTCATCGTGTATGTTTTTCCAGAGAAGTTATTTTTACTGTCTCAGTAACTTGCTTGCTCGTCTTTTTGCCTCCCTCTTTCATACTTGGTAATTGCCATTGTCACCGCTAGAAGGGCCACCAACTAAAAGCAGATAATTCACATGGTCCTTATGGCGCGTACCTAGGCTGTTTCTAAAGGCCGACGGTCTCAGTATGATGTAGGGAGGTACTGGAGGCGTTCGACAGCATCGCGTTACATCTTTTCTTTCTGGGCAAATTATGCGTAATTTGTACGTGTATTGTGGCGTATCTAAGGTCGTGTCCGAAGTCTCTGCAAGTATACACAAGTCCGTATTTAACCTCGCCTATAGCGTCACCATGTATATACTAGCGCTGTCAGAACACATAGGCTCTAGCCATAACTAGTACAATAAAGTTGCTTACTTTTTGGGTGTGTTTGCATACTTGCTTTGTATTGTATTGTATAGGGCTTATTAAAGTCCCCCGCTGTTATACCGAAAGGCTTATCAGGGGACGGCTTACAAACTAACTTATGACCTAACTTAAGCTAACACCCATGCCTTACCTCGGATTCGAACCCACAACCTCCAGCACCCCAGACCGGCGGCGCATCAACCGACTGCGCCACGGGAGATCGGCTTGCATACTTGCTGCTTTCGCCACGTTTGTTCCCCATATAAATGTTAACGTTATACGAAATTTATATAAAATTTCAGATTGAAAAATGAATAAATATTTAAGAAATGCCATTCAGGTGTAAGAGACCAGGCCACCAATTTCCCATTGTTTTCTGTCAACATCTTGTGTGCCTAATTAAGTTCAGTAATAGTCCTTTTAGTTGGTTCATATTCTGGAGGTATTAAGTCTATTGGCCTCTACAATAGGTAACTTAAAATTATGGTAGAAACTAAAATCTATTATGAAATTCATTTGTTTTGTACGTATCTATAGAAACGTCATTTAAGAACCGAAACACGCTCGTGCCTCTTCGTAGCTCAGTTTTCTGTTTTCTCGTAGTTTGCGCTACTGCCGCCAGAACGCGTGACAAGCGCAGTACGAAGAGCGATGAGGCGTCCAAATAGCCTGGACAAGTACATATAAGGGAGAGTAAATAAACACTAATGAGCACTTGAATGAGAGATACATGCCTAGTAGCGTGTAGCTAGAATCCCTGCTGACACGAGGGACCCATCGCTTCATGTGCTTGACGACGCGCTCGTAACCTGCCACCGGTGCGAACCACCGTTGACTCATTCGTCCAGGCGACATTTTACCAAGCGTCCAGAGTGCGATGGCGGTGTTCCCGCACCCACGTCACTCGCTGAGCCTTGTGACGTGATTAGGGTGGCGGCTTCTCTACCCCAGAGCGGAGAGATGGTTCTGGATGGCACGGCTGCTCCTAGGTTGTTGTGGTCCAGCACTGAATTGGTGAGCGATCTGCTGCGCTGTGGGCGATCTAAATAATCCGCTCTTACCAACCGAGCTAGCAGATACGTTGTACGCCTCGGCAGTTGTCTCTGGCGGCGGTACTTTTACCCGAACTCACAGTACGGTCTTGGCGTGGTGGTACGTGGAAACTCCAGTACCTGCACGGCGTCCGAGATGGAGTTTCCCATATGTCTGGCATGAACGATCTGGCTACCATCAAATGCGCTGCGATGTTGTTTCCTCGTCATTCTGTGCTCGACTGTTACTCAGAATGTCAGTATAAGGTCTGACGATATCCCAGGCATGCGTGGGTTATGAGTGTATGTAGGTACTTACTTAAATGTACACTGACAATTCGTATATGGCCTACATCTCTTGTCCTTGGCGACCACGCCGAGTTTTAACCCGAAAAGTGTACAGTCACCTGGCACTGAAAGCTTATGGCGTCGACAAGGGCAAGGTTTATTCTTCTCAGGTTGGCAACATCAATGTCTTTAGTTTGACAACTAGAAATTCTCGCCGCAAGGTTGCACTGGTGTCGCATGTGTACCAGATTTTGCCGTTTTTTGTTTGTACGTAAATGTGCTCATTGCAATTTTCATAAAATATATATTGTGTAAAATCTCCCTATTTGTATCATGTTAGAATCCGCGTACAGAATAACCTCTGCTCTTACAACTAGAGTGGAAATATAGCGTAATAGTTGTCCTCGTGTTGTTTAACATTCTGTCGTAATACTGGGTTTGGCAATACTTTGTCTGACACAATTAATTTGTTCAAATAAAACATTTGAAAAGAAACAAATTTTGTTAAATATATATCTTTTATGGTTTTCCTGAGCAATTTCTATAAGGGAAATGAGAAAATTACAAAGATTATTTTGATAAGAGCTTTATTTATTTCGCACTTAAATTCGTTACGATTATTCATATAAATAAGTTTACTTATGAGCACTCAATGTCAAACACAGTTGCATGTTTACTGTTTGCTCTTGTAAACACCATTGGTGGGAGTGAATCATAGTTACGAAAAAAAAAGTTAATACATGCTTAAAATTTTGGCTGGGGCAAGTATAGGCCTACATCACAATTCCAGCCAAACATGAACTTTTACTCACAAACGAATATAACGTATCCATTTACCGCTATATTAAAAAGCGACCTTGCGGCGGGAATTTTTCCTGTGCCAAACTCTCCATAAGAAATCTCGTTTTGATCCCAACATTAGAATAAACCTTACAGGGACGTCGAGAGGGGCTGTATCAATGGGGCCCGTACCTGTGGGGGGGACGGGCCCCATTTCACTCCAAAAAAGTGACAAACGAATAAAAATTATCCTTATATATTTTATTCGAAAGAAAAAAAGGACTTATCGAGCAAATAGTTTAACAAAATTTTAATTCAAATATGAAAAAGCATTTTTTTTTTCAAATATAAAACTTATAAAATTGGTTGAAGGTGAAGTGTATGTGGCCCACCATAGTACTGCGTGGGGCTCGCCACAGCTGTGAACGGCCCTGGGCGCCGATGCCTAGGTGATACATGCAGTCGCTGCTGACTGCGGGCGGCCCGTCGCGAGCATGTGACACCCTCAGATCACGGTCGCCGTTATCCCCTGCTGAAGAGCGGCCGGCGCTATAAATAACGGCGTGCACGAGGCGACAGCAGCGCCTCTCCCTCATGATTTATGCGCGGGCCCCAACTTCTTTTTTCCTTCCGCGGAGATCATTACAATTTGTTCTAATTTGCGGTGCCGTCCGTGATGAGACGAGGCGTGAGAGATGTATGCGTGTGTGCTCTGGGGATCCGTCCCGGAGAAGTTTCGTAATAGGGCGAGAGGCAGCCCTTAGGCGACTAATGGCCTTCGAGCACTAAAGGTTACGTGGCCACGTTTAATCTGGCTGTGCGCTGACAACAAGTAAACAGTCCCTTTTAAGAACCAGTGTATTGATCTCGTGCGTATACCGCATTGCCCCCTGACAGCACGTGTAGTTCTGTCTTAAAAAATATTAGTAAAAACTGATACGCTATTTTTTAAACCCATTTACACTGCTCTCTTGAATATAGTTAATAAGAAGTAGATCGTTACGGCGGTAGATAATCGTTTGTTACCTTACCTGGCAGAAAAATAAGCATTCCCAGGACACTTAGTGTGTATTGATATGCGCGTAAACGCGCAAACACAGAGTTTAGAGAGAATAATTTACTAGGAAGTTTCCTTAATTTAACTGACGACATGTAGCATAGAGCTGAATGTGGACGGGTAACGACGGAAAAATACCCTGTGCAACAGGTCAAAATCGCAACTGCGAACTTCAAAATTTTACTCAGTAACAACCTGTTCGTCAAATTTAATAACTCCCAAATGTACAGCATGTGTTTTCAACATTTTCGTGCGCTCACTTATTTAATGAACACCAGACAGCTCTGTCTATTCGAATAATACGGACAAGACCTCAAAAATAGCTTAGAGACAAGAGGTTGCATTAGAATATCTTTGGCAAGAATTCTTAAGTAATTTACAATAAAGTAGGATTCACACGTTTTAAAATGATGCCAATCATGTAGAGCAAACCGAGTGGATTCTGGTGGTAACTGCGTTATTCGTATACCTATTATATCCATACCTGTTTTTGGTCTTCCACACAAAATGTTGGGAGTTAACTTTCAGTTTCTTAGAAGTTAAATTCTTCTAGGAAATGTTGAGGTTTCCTGCGAATATTTTCAATTTTCTTTATATAACTGTGTAGTTACAAAGATAATCTGCATTTCGTGTTATTCACGATGAAAACGTGTACGTAATAAACATGTACGGTAGGTATCACAAAGTATTTATAATTTGCAATTATAATACAATTACTTAAACTGGGGCATAGCTATAGTGGAAATACGTGATATTGCATCTGCTATCACATTTATTTACGACACGATTCGTGGTCTTAGGTGGTGTACGTGTCAAGTAGGAAACATCTTCGAAGTGCAGAGAGTACGAAATGTTCATCTTTTATTTAGCACCATTAATAAAATATAGATTATTCTGTTTATTTTAATATTCAGTTGTAAATAAAAATACTTTTTTTTTGTTAAAAATTTTTAATAAGTATACAATAAATGATTTAATAAATAAGTACGTCTTACGGACACGAAATTGATCGTAACTACATAAGTGTTCGATGGTAGCCTCGGACACCTCGCGCTGACTTGTGGGTAGGAAGTGGCGAGAAGCGCCTCCATTGGCTGTTGGTACAATCCGCTCTGTCTGTTTGGGCCGTGTCCCTCTCTCTCTCTCTCTCCACTCTCACTCTGGCACTCTCTGACTCACTCTAGCGAATTGAGACTTGTGCTCTCTGCGAGCCTTCGCCATTATTTCTCTGACGGTAAAGGTAATACACAGTGAAAAACAAAAATTTAGGCCTACAGCATCTTTTGAAATATCATCTTATTTTAATTTTGTATATTTTTGTGTGATCAAAAACGTAACTATTATGTTCAAAGCAGTATGTTTAATAAAATGTGGACAATTAACGTAAACAAAACCTGAACATAATGACGTCACAATTTTATGTACCATATCATACGGGATATTCTTGATATTACACATTTCACAATCGTAATGATTAAGTTAAATTAAAAAAAAATATTTCCAACACTGATGTAGGAACAAAAAATATATGTCTGAATATTCGAGGTTAGACTTGAAAACAATATGGCTGCCACAGAGGGTGCAAGAGTGAGCAGCGAGTGAACATCGTCGTTCACTCTCCCTCTATAACTCTCTCCTCCGAGTTGGAACAGCAGAAAGGACTCTCTGTGACGTCAAGAGTGGGCGAGAGAGTGCTCTCTGGGCGAATTCGGACAACGCTAAGGCAGTGTTGTCTGCGAATGTGCGAATCCACTTTTACTGAGTGTTTTCGTACATTTTCCTCTTTTTACGAGGTTCTGATTTCGTTATATGTACTTTGTCCGTCGTTCCGGGAAGAAAATAAAGAACATTATCACAGATAAAATAAATACACTATCTTAGACCATTACTTTGGTATCGCAAATTTTACATCAATCGAATGCATTACAGGAAAGAGGTGCTGCCATCTGTTGGTTGGAGGTGACACCAGGGCCAGGTTTTCCAGCAGAAATGAGTTACCTGTCTGGTATTAGTTGCTAGTTTATTTGAATGATTTACTACGTTCTCTCTTGCAGCAAAGTTATTTTTAAAATCTATATTTTTTCAAATGTATGTGTATTTTTCTTTTTTCAAAACAAAACGGAAATGAGGGAATTTATGAATCTGTTATCTATGGAACTAGGAAGAATCATTTACAACGTTAATTTTTCTTAAAAATTATTTTATTGCACTTGTTCCCTGCGAGTGAAATCTACGTCCAAAATAACATCGCCTCTGTATGGAAACATAGCATCAATAATCAGTGCGCACGTGTGTGTGTGTGTGTGTGTGTGTGAGAGAGAGAGAGAGAGAGAGAGAGAGAGAGAGAGGGTGGTGAGTTGGGATGGTGGGTGGGTCTCGCAATTCGCGAATTTCCGAAACATAAAGTCAATAACTGAATTTGAACCACTTAATTTTACTTCGATGAGGTTTCATTTTCAATTTAGTTTTCGAATAATATTTGTTGATTGTTTTGCGTGTAATAACGTAGATACACTACAAAATCAGTACATACGTAAAGACAACTTTTTGAAAATTTATAGAATTGATTAAATATTTCTATATTTACAAAAAATTTAATAAAAACTTTTTAATTTCAAACGAATTTCATTTTCTTAAACGCTCTTGTAAAATATTAAAAAAAAAAAAATAAAGTTTGTTTTTATTTCAAATATATAAATTCCAATATTTTAAAGATGTAGATAATATTATGCTGTCAATTTTAGTACATCTATTTGTTTATTTGGGTACTGATTTTTTGGTTTATATTCCTTAACTCTTTAAAACATAAAGACAATTTTTAAATTGAAAAGTACGGAATGTATGCCAAGTATTGCCATATATAACTGTTACCGGCACAAAAATATCTTGACAATAAATCTAACCCCACCGAATTATGTAATGTAGTTGAAATTCTGTTGTTGGTGTTATATTTGGGTAATCCGCACACCGCCAGAGGCGTGGCCAGAGTTGGCTGTGCTCTAGTAAGTGTGCTCCCATTGCAAGTACCCACGACTGGACGCCTGGCTTAGACTAACGCCCAGTGTGACCACCACTAGTGTAGAAAATGCAAACAAATAAAACGGAAAATGTCGCGAGTCTCACTTTATCATATATTTAGGGATTGTAAGCTAGGGAAAGAGAATATTAGTGTCTTTGAACACTTTATTTATGGGAGGTCCTCTGCATACCATGGCATTACAATGTTTCCAAATACATTCCATCCAACTAATGTACATTACTATTATTTAGGTACGAAATTACCTTACGCTAAGCAGCACATTTCCGTAACATAACCATGCACGTTAAAAAAAAAAAGAAGTTACTTATAACTAATGAACTTACTTTTCTCTACACGAGTGCAAATACATTTTAGTGAAGTTCTTGAAAGCTTAGATGGTAGGTAGTGGTTCACGTCTCATTGACAGCAATGTCATTTAAAACGAAACCATAAACATGTGAAACAGTACCAAGACAATTAAAACACACGAGTGACGTACCCGGGATTCGAATTCAGAAAAAATCGTAAAATTAAACTAGCTTCGGAGGATTTGTAGCATCAACTTTGAATGTAATCAGTCTAATGTTAAAAAAAAAATAGGGTTCACTAACCTGCAATATTTACACAACCGTTATTTTGAAAATAAAGAGTCTGAGACACTAAATACACAAAAGTTTACATGGCCTACCATAACGCTACTTGTGTGAAAAAATTGGTGGAAACAATTGGTATCCGAGATAAGACATAAAAAGCTTTTATTAATTTGTGCTATATTACAAAACTGCCTAAACATGTTCTTTATACTATGCGTTTAATAGATACTGTCAGCATAAAAAGTTTGGTGAAATTCGGTTCACGCGTTCAAAATGTTGGCGAGGAGAAAAAGNACAGACAGTGAAGTGATCTCATCTTCGGAAAGAAGGCTAATAAAGGCAATCCCAATGTTCTCCAGTTAATATCTAGACACGCAGAACACAGTTCGTTATCATTAGCAGCTGAAACAAACTAAGCAAAGCAGATACTTTAATTGTGACCTTATTCATGGTAAGCATAGTAATATTCTGGCCGTTTTCTCTTCTATTCATAATAACCACTTTATTAATAACAAACGAAATATTGTTGACAAAGTCATTTTCTGTGGTACTTAGCCTTAATTTTTTTTNATAACCACTTTATTAATAACAAACGAAATATTGTTGACAAAGTCATTTTCTGTGGTACTTAGCCTTAATTTTTTTTATGTGAAGTCGTAACGGGATCATTACTTCATGTTATTAATAAAGTATTTGAAATTTATTTCCTTAAAATACTTGTGACTTAAACTTATTTTTTTTCAACAGAACTGTATGCCGAAAAAAATTAATGAAATGTTCTAGAGTAAATGTCGTCCTTTTGTATACTGTATATGTGGCAACCCTACTGAAGGCTGCTAGCTGGACTTTGTCGCAGGTCTCACACGTCGCGGTGTGGGCTGCTCAATTATCTGCGTGCTGAGGGCCGCGTGTTGTCTNATAACCACTTTATTAATAACAAACGAAATATTGTTGACAAAGTCATTTTCTGTGGTACTTAGCCTTAATTTTTTTTTATGTGAAGTCGTAACGGGATCATTACTTCATGTTATTAATAAAGTATTTGAAATTTATTTCCTTTAAATACTTGTGACTTAAACTAATTTTTTTTCAACAGAACTAATACCAAACTGTATGCCGAAAAAAATTAATGAAATGTTCTAGAGTAGATGTCGTCCTTTTGTATACTGTATATGTGGCAACCCTACTGAAGGCTGCTAACTGGACTTTGTCGCAGGTCTCACACGTCGCGGCGTGGGCTGCTCAATTATCTGCGTGCTGAGGGCCGCGTGTTGTCTATAGTACGAGCCGCTCTTGTCAGTGGGAATAACGACATGTCCAGTAGCACCCGGCAACGTGGGAGCAAGGACACTCGCACGGTTGTCAAACATTACCTACTTGCCGCGGTGTCAGAATGGAGAGGGGCTGCCTGACAGCGCGTAGCCCTACATACAACTTATAGGTTATTCACGGCAAAGTGAGCACCTTTGAATGCCCTCTCATTTGGAATATAGTCAATAAATATATTTTATTTTGGCCTTAAACGTTAACTTCAGAGTGCAATGGAATATAGACACTATGTTCATTGCTTACATGGCAATATTTATTTAAAAAGGTGGTTAAATGAGTAAAAATAGTTGAAAGGAAAAAGTAACTAGGGCCTCAAAAGGGCTCACTTTACCGTGAGCAGCCTATATCTTCCAAAATTAATTCAGGGATCGCAGCGGCTAGAGCGCTTGCCTCCCACTTTTGGCGAACCGTGTCCTATTCCCGTGGGGTGTAGAGATTTGGGCGGCTCTTAACATCAAGGTCTTGAGAGCAAGGTGAGTATGGAGCAACGCCGGAATGAAAGGGCGGCGGAAACGGTATATCCCCGAGAAAACCCGCCGACCAGCGGCATCGTCCGGCACGATTCCCACATGCGAAAATCTGGTTCGTCTAGGTGGGAGGCGAACAGTCTGACCACTACACCACCGTGGCCCCTTCCAATTTCTGGCACGTGGGAATCGTGTCAGACGATACCGCTGGTCAGTAGGTTTTTTCGGGGATCTCCAATTATCTCCACTCCCCCCGTTCTTGCTAGCTGGCTGCTACATACTCGCCTCGCTTCACACTCATCGGCTCTGAAGACCTCGATGTTACGAGCTGCACAAACCTCTCCACCGCAAATGTCATATTCTAATGTGAACCAAACCAGAAATAACAACTTCAGACAGTTGCAGTCCTACATTAAGGCAGCCTGCAGGGTTAAATGTTAAATATAACGTTTCAGTTTTATCATAATGCATTAAAGTATATCGTTACAAATGTATGCTTGAACTGGATACAGTTTGAAATATCTTTTCATTGACCCAGCAGAATTAGTGGTACGCTCATTGCGAGTACTGGTCTTGAGTTTGCAAGTTTGCCGCATGCGAAGACGAGCGGGACGCATATCTGTACTGGCACTGAGCCGAGCTCACCGCTGTTGTAATGGGCGGACACCTCTCAAATACATTCGTCCTGTTGCCTCGGAAGTCCTAGCACCGCACATCACCAAATTTTAGAAATCTCCATGAAATAATGCACTTACAATTTCACAAAAGAAAGTAAAATGACTAATGTTTACATTTTTTGAGAAGTTGCCAATATTTTTAGGCTGCTATTAAGTGTTCGTAAATGGTTGCACACTGTTTTTTCTGATAAAAAAAAATATGTACACAATTATACAATAACTGCATACAATTATAGGAAAATATTTCAGGACCCTAAAAAGAAACACGTTCCCTTTGAACGTTATCAAAAATATCACACTCTTAATCTAGACAGTTTAATTACACTAGTAGTAACTAACCAAAAACTCAGGAATGTGCATTCTGGATAAGGCAATTACGTAACTCAGTCTATTATATTTATCTATTGGCGGTAGGCCGCGCGTGTTCAATCTGCGTTACACACATCTTCTTTGATCGCTGCAGAATGTTTATTGTGTGCATGCTCGTGGGCTTTTAGCTGTCATATTAAGAACATAATTTGAACTAAATATCACCGAAATTATCTTACAGCTAATTATGTTTCGGCTGTGTCAGAAAATGGATAGCTGACGATAACCCGGTATGACGGTGGGCGGCAGTCGAAATTACGAGGGTTATTCGGAAAGTAAGGTCCGATGTGTTATAAAACATAAACCATCACAGATTTGTTCAAAAAACGTTTTTTATTTAATTCCTTACGTGTTTCTCTATTTTTCTATATAATTGCCATATTTGTTTAAACATTTGTCATAACGTTTGTCCACTGACTTCAGATGCCATACATTTAAACATCACACCAGCAGTACAGCTCCCTTAGCAGTTATTTATTGCTTTTATGAGCAGTATTTGACTGCATATTTTCTGCAGTAAAACAGGGAGACTACATTTACTGTTCTTTTGAAACCACAGCTTGGTCTGGGTCCTGGGTACGCTGCAGTACCAGGCAGCAGTACCAGGCAGCAGTACCAGGTGGATGCGCGGTGGCAACACTATTAAAAGACGTGTTATTCTTACCACGTTTTAATTGTTGGCGTACGTCGTATGTCATATCGCAAATCTAAATGGCAAGGCTATCCTTTTTTGTAAAAGTTATTTTGTGTGTATTGTTGGTCATTCGACGTAGAAGGTTGCGCCAGAGAAAATGGTGGATACGTCCGCTACTAACAAATATGAAAAGTGCAGGAATGTTTTTCACTTAACACCACAAACTTAGAAAGTACCATGACAAGTTTTTTTAGTATTACAGGATGTCTTAAACTTAGTTTGATTTTCTTTTGTCGGTTGTGTCAGGCAGTATTAAGAAAATGAACACTCAATTAAGAGAATGCATTGGAGCTGAAGAAACACTATCAGTTATATTAAGGCAAGTTTATTGATATTGCAAGCGATACAGAATTAACATTACTTTGTTAGATGCCCTTGATCTCTGTTTCCAATACCAATGCCTTTGTACAAAAATGTATCTGTTATTTTTATTGCGACTGAAAAAATAACAACACGGAGTCGTCAGAACGAACACAGTATCAGTGTGAGTAGGAGATAGATGCCACTGGTTGACTTGTTGAATGTGATGGAAATTATGTTATCAACACGGGGTTCAAACTTGTTCTTTTTGGGTCAAGTAGTTTCGGCTGCGTTGAAGTTTGTAGCGTTTTGGGAAGGGTTTGCATTCCAGAAGTTGAAGGCTGGCGTACAACAGGGGGTTGGTTCAGTAAGATATCACCATCTGATAAATAACTTTGCTACAACTGCATTACATCTATCTGAAAATCTAATGAAGCATAATAAATTAATGCTTTAATTTTTGGCAGTAGCGATAACAAAAACATTTTGTCAGTGCCATTGTCCTGGGGCGGCACCGTTGAAGTTTTATTGAAAGATACCTGATTTGCATTTCGATTATCTTTTATCTAGTTGATGAGTTCAGTCTCAAACTCCTCCTTTTTCTTCTTGGCAAACGAAACTCTCGGCATTACTGTAGGTGGCGGATATTCTTTACGAACTTGTACGTCATCGTCATTTCTTTCAGCATTACTTTCTTCTTCCCATGAACCACTTGTCCTAGAAGAAGACACAACTCAATAGTTTTGTACTAAAACAAAACATCAATGTAGAAGAATACAGTTTTTTTTAAATTAATTTGTGGAGAAATTTACCTCCGATATTGAATTGTGGAAAGAAGAAATGACGTCTGGTGGTGGTAAAAATAAGGTCTTCTTTTAGAAGTACCGCTCCCACTTTTCAAAGTTTGGGTTTTTAAGGATCTCAAATACTTATATTTCATTGTTTTCCATCTTTTTTGAGCTTCTTTGCATAAAACAACCAAACAAACAAATACAGCAATAAGTTTATACTGAGTTATTGTATTGATGATGAATTAATATTCATACAGTTTTATTATTTTCAGGTATCTGGCTACAGGATGTTCTTTTCGACCCCTGTACTTCCAATTCCTCATGGGCCGTAAAACAGTACGAAACATTGTTAAAGAGACATGTGACGTATTATGGAACGGATTAGTCAGTGACTACATATAAAAACCAACAGAAGAGGACTGCATTGAAATAGAGCAAAAATTCAAAACAAAGGCAAATTTTCCACATTGCGTGGGTGCAATCGATGGTAAGCATATTCGGATTGTGAAATAGTTTGTAAGTGGAAGCAATTTTTTCAATTACAAATATTTCTTTTTTCATTGGCTGTGGCAGATGCAGAGTACTGTTTTGTTTATATAAATGTTGGATCGTACGGAAGGTTAAATGACTGAAATGTGCTGAAATCCACCACTTTTGGACGACAATTGTATTTGGGCAATTTAAATATACCTACCTACGCCAATTTTGCATCGTCCGCTTGACGTTGACATTGGATTTGCTGGTTGTATTGTAAAAGTGTGCTGCATTCTGCATAGCTTTAACGACGACTCGTGTACCGCCACTGTGGAAGACATGGCGGCTGATATGGTCAGAGTAAATGTCCCCCAGGCACCGACTATAAAGTGCGTGGGGGTTGTGGGAATTGTAATGAGGTAGACTATTACAGTTGTATTTTGAAGTACGAATATATTGTCTCGTGTCTATATTCACAAATACACAACATCAAAACTTGAGAGGTGTGGTACTGTAGTACTTTGGCTACTCGTATTCACGGGGCGAATTCGTGGTTGAGTGGGGCTTCTTTAGGCGACGAATTTTATACTTAACTCATCGGTGAGTGTGGGTAGGCTGTCATCTGGGGATGAGTTCCAGCGAAGTGGTAGGCCTTGGATGCAGGCCCCCTGTGCTGCTTCTCCCTGGACTGCTGTTCGGACTCGTACTAACGCAACTCTCCCCGCGGCCCGGTGATGATCAACTGTTTTTATATGACTGACCCCTTAATGATGCGGCTGACGGACGTGGCCGGGT
>NQII01001986.1:305993-328490 GCA_002778355.1 Clitarchus hookeri | reverse complement strand
TGAGAAATTATTAGAAAAGTAAGCATTTCACAATTTTGCTCATTCCTACTCTTATATTAATTAAGAATACAGCAAGTAAAACAAATAATTTGAGTATCATAAAATGTTTTCTTAACGCTTTTAATCCAACTTTAATACATGGAACTACTTTCTCAGTTTACAGGGTGCGTATCAATCAATGTGCCCGCTAAAATACATGCAAATGGTGAGCAGTGACTTTTTTCATGTATTGATTTCAAAAGTGCTCACTTTACCATGAACAATCTTTAGTATTGCCTACCTGCTACGCATTGGATCGCTGCAGCCGAAGCTTTGTGTGCGTTTTACTCGAAAACTGTGGGTCCCTGGTAACTGCAACAAATGGCTTATTTTGTTACTTCAGTTATACTGATTAATAAACAATCATCAAACGTTCATAGCATTAAATAAGTTGTATGCAAAAGTTATTTTCATTATGTTGGGAGGTATAAATGAGTTTGCTATTATATTAAATATACCGATAACATAAAACAATGTTTGGATATTTTTTTTTTTAATTCACTTAGTTTCCTATATTTTGCAAAAAATATAGTTCAAGAGCTCGATTTTCAAGGTCGCCATTTTAGGTATAAGGTGTCCCACATATNCTATATTTTGCAAAAAATATAGTTCAAGAGCTCGATTTTCAAGGTCGCCATTTTAGGTATAAGGTGTCCCACATATTTTACACTTGATTCTGTATAAGGAATGCCCTCAACGAAGTTTGTTGTTTGAATTCCGCCCCATTCTGTATAAAAGTCAGGGTTTGTATCACTGTTTGACGAACATGGACCAAATTTGCCAAGGATGTCCTTCTTCAGTGCCCATTTTAAAATACCGTTTTGTCAAAATGGGCCCCGGCTCCCATTGAGCTCAAGGAAACCCCTACCCTCCCCAAAAGAATACCTTAAGACAGGGTCGTTTATCTCAATTATACACCGTTCGAAGAATATGGGCCAAATTTCGCAGGGATGTCCTTCAGTACTCAANCAGGGTCGTTTATCTCAATTATACACCGTTCGAAGAATATGGGCCAAATTTCGCAGGGATGTCCTTCAGTACTCAACCTCCATCTACCCTCTCCCAATTCTACCCGAAATCCCCAAACCCCCTAAACGAGGTCGTGTATCTTCGGACCCTAATTGAGCCCGAAACCACTAAAAAGGGGTCGTGTATCTTCACTGACCCTCATACCCGGGCAACTCCGAGTAATTCAGATAGTATTTAGTGTACGAATATNAGGGGTCGTGTATCTTCACTGACCCTCATACCCGGGCAACTCCGAGTAATTCAGATAGTATTTAGTGTACGAATATAATGTTAAAATAAGTATTTAAATAAATTAAGCAATATATTTTTTAATGTTACGAAATATTTGCATCTTTCTTTGATATTTAATGTAAATCATACTTTTACCACAATTTTGGTAATAGTGTGTGCTACTTATTAATGAGTTGTACGTAGTACAGTCGAGTGCAGTTCCCTGCCTTAGGTGCACTACCTACCATTTGTTTCGCCTCTTCAAGAAAATTTATGTTAAACAAGGCAACAACCAATGAACAATCATAAGGTAATTAAAATTTATTTCTGAAAATAACATATACTATCACAAGCTGTAAAATGTTACATTACGTTTTCTGAGATATGTTAGCATTGATCTGAAAAATAAAATAGAAACGGAAGCAAAATTTGAAATTTGACTGCCAGAAGAATGCAGAGGATAGTGAGATTACGCTGTGGGACACAAAGTTACCACAACATAGGAAATACAACCTAACAAGCAAGTTAATGTTATTTTAACATCAAATATGATTTCACCTTTTTACAAACACAATCGATAAAACACAGAAACATTAATACATACTAAATAGCCAGCATTATAGTGTGGGTTTTCCTCGCGCTATCCCCGTTTTCTCTCTCAACTTTATTCCGCCACTTTTATAACGTTGAATTTCACCAAGACTACTAAAAGTAATTTAATAAGTTTATTTTTACATATCTTTGTATTTTTATTTGTAGAAGGTACAATTTTTTTAAATTAAAATTAGGGATGTAATTCGTGCATGTTTGATTTCTTGTAACCTTACCTACCTGGTAGCTACAGATGTCAAGTGACGGATACATGGTCGGCATGCTAGCTATAATGAAGTGTCTGTAAGTGTGTGTGCATTGGGAATTCAAGTGCGTAAGTGTGGAAACCCACATTTCCTCTCTCGCCTAACAGTTACGCGATGTGTTTCGTTCTCGAGATATGNCAAGTGCGTAAGTGTGGAAACCCACATTTCCTCTCTCGCCTAACAGTTACGCGATGTGTTTCGTTCTCGAGATATGCGCTGTGTATGAGTCTGAATTTTGTTCTTTTATAAAGGAATTGTGTTAAGCATGAACTCTATACTAGGATACTTATCAGTAGATAGGACATGGAGCTACTGGGGAATGTGCAGGGATAACTAGCCGCCTACACTACAGCACATATGGCTTTTAACTATCATTTGGTTGAGAGTTTCGTATTCTACTTCACTTCCACTGTCCACTAGTTCTACAGCCTGCGCCTTGTCTGAACATATCCATTGCCAGCCTCCCACTTCTGATATCCGTTGCTCAGTTAAAGGACTTGTTAGGTCGGTATCTTTTGTGGGTAAAATGGCCTACGCTTCTAGTTGTGCTAGTTCTCCCTGAGTGTTCCCTTTTCCTTCCATTTTTATTCCATTGCCGTATTTCACTCACATCTCATCTCAACTGTTTCCCAGGCTTGCCGGAACTCAGCTACTTGTTGGTAGTACTACAGCTACCACCATCTTCTCTTTCATCCATTTTGACACTTCCTAAGGCGTGTATAAGTCTCTGATGAACTTCTGTTTACAATGTCTTTCAGTATTAGATGCGTCAGTTTCGCATGTTATGCATTTTTTGTACTATAAATGCGTTTTTTTTCCCGAGGGCAACGCTTGTTTTGATGCCTGTAGCTACGTCAACCATTTCAGATGTGACTTAGTATCGTCGTTTGTAATACTGGAATAACATTTATACATATGTCTTCTTAGCAACTGAAAACTACTTTGGTTGTTTTTATTTTTATTTTTCTAATTAAAAATTGTTGGTACTTATTATATGAGTACTCTAACTAGTTCCCACCAATGCGAACCAGGTTCAATCCCCGGCCGGGTCACTTTCGGATTCTCGCATGTGGGAATCGTGCCGTACGATGCCACTGGTCGGCGGTTTTTTTTCGCGTGTATCCCGTTTCCCCGCCCTTTAAATCCGGCGCTGCTCCATACTCACCTCATCGCCGTCATCGGCTCTCAAAACCTCGCTGTTAAGAGCCACCCAAATATCTTCATTCATTCATGTATTCATTTAACTAGTTTAAGTCAATACTTGCGTTTTATCTAAAGTATTTCGTAACGAACAAAACTAAAATGATGTAATGAAAATAACTCACATTTTCTTTTAAACACAATGAATGAATTCAGCAACACTTTTAATTCATGAGTGTATTATGACACAAATTTTGAAGCAATTTTTAGGTGAAGTTACTTGCAAATATTTTCTAAAAGATCGATATAGCAATCTTACATTTTAAAATGTAATGTACTCCCAACAATTTGACTTTTTTAAGGCAAGGTAATAGTTTTGTTACAACTATAACTAATAGTTAAAAAATGTTATTTAACAAATATGATAGTTAAAATTTATGCATTCTCAAGGCCTTGCATTTAGGAATCATTTCACAGATAAGAAGTTTTTACTAAAGAAATAACTGTAGTTGATTATTTTCTATGTTTGCAGTGAACGTATTAGACTTTAATTTGTTTAACTTATTATTCATCAGTTACTTTTCTGACGCAGAAATGTGGTTTTACAAAAAGTTCCTTACACAGAGGAAGAAATATTCTCAGAAATGTTGAACGTATACCAATTATTTTATACACATAAATGAAAAATTAAATCAGAAAATTTATCTCCCGAGAGAAGGAGAGAAAACACATATGCGATAAGACTGCTTGTAAATGTTGTCAGATACACTATCCGAAGGATAGCAAAAGACAGACCAATAGTTTCAGGTCAGCCTGACTCTTGCGTGAGGCGAGGTCGAGTGGAACGACTGAATTTAGACGACTGAGTAAACGGGAACAACCCGGGAAACAAATTCGTTACATTAACATTTGTACAGTATGCGCATGCAAATGTGTATATAAAAAATGCCCTGCCCGTTAGCCGTGGGTTCGTGCGAAGAAGTGCTCTCTAGCGTAGTTCACGTTGATCTCACTATGCAGCCTCACCTGACATGGCCGAGTGGGTAGGTCTAGCTAGGAACGAAAGGGTAGTTGATCTGTTCACGGAGGAAAACTTTGCTCTACAATTTTTCTTTAAAGTAAAAAGTAGAAAAGATACTAAGAGTTTTAGAAATTAATAGAATAACTTTCTGATCAAACTGAATTCGATGAAGAGGGAGGTATTCCTATTTCTCCTCTTCCTCAGCTATCTCTAATCTACGTGTTCGTGGCAGTAAACGCATTTCTTTAACAAAGAATCTGTCTTCTGAACGTCATCTCGCGCATGTGAAACGGTACTAACGAGACGATGTAAGATACAAATGATAACAATAAGAATCTTGTCCATTCATTAACTAAAAATAAGCGCTTTGTCTACGAATACTTATCTATAACATGTTTACACGACAGTGACAATACAGTAGTGAAAGTGGTATAAAATACACAATTTAAAAACTTTTTATACATACAATATGCAAATATATTTTTTCCCTCTACAGTGTGCTTTGCAACAACACACCATTGCCAGATCTCAGCTATTTGTTTATCTGGTGTTAGTTTGTAAAATTGTAACTTTTTCCAAAGTAATAAGTGTATGCAAACGTTACCATATAGTCCAGTTTGATACCTGAGCATCAGTTATACACCTTTGCGTAGTATAAATATAAAATTAACTGTTGACATATTGAACATCACGCTGCTCCGTTGACATAATTCTACTGAAAGTCACATGTGAAACGAGTCTTTACAAATCGCGTTGGTCTCAACTAACCACGAAAATCAAAGTCGTTGTTTTTGCAGCTGTTTACGTGTGACACTGCAGTGTGAAAACATTCGATATTTCATCCTTCCCAGTTTTCTGCCCGACATTCTGACTGCTAATAGTAGATAGAAAAGGGGGGTTCAGGCACACCTGGAACCTGGCAGGGGACTAGGGATGAGCTGTGGCGTCTCCTTAGGGAGCCGATGACGTAATCAGGGTGTTTTCCTGCTCACGCGCTAGGTGCACGGCGCTAGGTATGCTAGGCTCTCATCGCTGATTGGCTATGCGAAGCTCTAAAAATGCGCTCGTCTCTGATAGGCTATGCGAGGTTTTCGAAATTAAAACTTTTTAAAAGTTTGAAAAAAAAAATATTTTTTTTTATTATTATTTTTAAATTGTATATTTAAAATTTATAGCCTGAGGCTATGTTGCGTAACAAGGCGGCATGAAATGTTCGAGAAAATTAATTTTGGTTTCTAAATTTATTTAAGGTAATTTTCAAATTGATGTTTTGTTCACAAATTACGTCACACGGGGCTCTCGAAGGAGGGTAAAGCTGGCTGACTATAGGATGCTGACATGTATAATGTTAAAGGTGTCTTGGGTTTGTCGCGTTTAACAACTCGGTACACGTAAAAAAAAAAAGTAAGATGTATTTATATATTTTAAAAAATTCTACACATTGTATTGTAAATCCGCGAGCAGCGCTGCGTGACCACCAGACACAAAATTAATGAAATTTAGTGTTATTTGCAAATTGAAGGTTTCTTTTTCAAAATTACGTCACACGAGGCCCTAGAACAGGGGTCAGCAACCTTTCTACCTTAAAGGGCCATATCAGATTTGTGTTACGTCTTGGGGGCCGCATGGTTTATCATACCCATAAACATACGAACAAGGTGTGATATAAGCAGAAAAACACATATTGAATTTAAATGTGTTTATTTCACACAAAACATTTCGTTTATAAGGTACACGATTATAAATTTAGTTTTTTTGTAAATTGAAATACAGTTTGAGTATAAATGAAGTTCGAAATTGCATTAAAAATACAATAATAGTTTTCGAGAGAATTTAATGGGAAGTTTGGTATTGCATCCTCTTCACAAGCTTGTCAATATCTGGTCTGATTTTCGAAGTTGATACTTTGATTGAATTTTCCAGATGAACGTTAGTCAATCTACTTCTGGTTTTATTCTTGACAAAATTCATTTTTGAAAACAACTGTTCGCAAACATATGTGCTGGCAAAGAGAGACATCATTTTAAGGGCGTTTAACCTGATATTGGGAAAGTTGTCTTTGTCAATATACTTAGAATAGAATTCAGTTAGTCCCAAGTTGAACTTTTCCTTTAAGTCTGAGTTGCACTGTAAGTCTGTCAGTTCCATTTGAAGGTTTCCTGGCACATCACTGACCTTTACACTAAAAGGCCGGGAAAACAAGTCAATTAACTTTTCACTTTTCCTAAAGTCCAAGAACCTGGAGTTAAATTCATCTTTTAGTTCCACTAAAGCTGTGACATATTTGCTCATGTCAAAACCATCACATTCTGACAATTTCTCAAAATGAGTGAAATTGTAGTCCATGAGTTGATCTTGCNCAAAAAGTTCCTTACACAGAGGAAGAAATATTCTCAGAAATGTTGAACGTATACCAATTATTTTATACACATAAATTAAAAATTAAATCAGAAAATTTATTTCCCGAGAGAAGGAGAGAAAACACATATGCGATAAGACTGCTTGTAAATGTTGTCAGATACACTATCCGAAGGATAGCAAAAGACAGACCAATAGTTTCAGGTCAGCCTGACTCTTGCGTGAGGCGAGGTCGAGTGGAACGACTGAATTTAGACGACTGAGTAAACGGGAACAACCCGGGAAACAAATTCGTTACATTAACATTTGTACAGTATGCGCATGCAAATGTGTATATAAAAAATGCCCTGCCCGTTAGCCGTGGGTTCGTGCGAAGAAGTGCTCTCTAGCGTAGTTCACGTTGATCTCACTATGCAGCCTCACCTGACATGGCCGAGTGGGTNGTTGATCTCACTATGCAGCCTCACCTGACATGGCCGAGTGGGTAGGTCTAGCTAGGAACGAAAGGGTAGTTGATCTGTTCACGGAGGAAAACTTTGCTCTACAATTTTTCTTTAAAGTAAAAAGTAGAAAAGATACTAAGAGTTTTAGAAATTAATAGAATAACTTTCTGATCAAACTGAATTCGATGAAGAGGGAGGTATTCCTATTTCTCCTCTTCCTCAGCTATCTCTAATCTACGTGTTCGTGGCAGTAAACGCATTTCTTTAACAAAGAATCTGTCTTCTGAATGTCATCTCGCGCATGTGAAACGGTACTAACGAGACGATGTAAGATACAAATGATAACAATAAGAATCTTGTCCATNCGTCATCTCGCGCATGTGAAACGGTACTAACGAGACGATGTAAGATACAAATGATAACAATAAGAATCTTGTCCATTCATTAACTAAAAATAAGCGCTTTGTCTACGAATACTTATCTATAACATGTTTACACGACAGTGACAATACAGTAGTGAAAGTGGTATAAAATACACAATTTAAAAACTTTTTATACATACAATATGCAAATATATTTTTTCCCTCTACAGTGTGCTTTGCAACAACACACCATTGCCAGATCTCAGCTATTTGTTTATCTGGTGTTAGTTTGTAAAATTGTAACTTTTTCCAAAGTAATAAGTGTATGCAAACGTTACCATATAGTCCAGTTTGATACCTGAGCATCAGTTATACACCTTTGCGTAGTATAAATATAAAATTAACTGTTGACATATTGAACATCACGCTGCTCCGTTGACATAATTCTACTGAAAGTCACATGTGAAACGAGTCTTTACAAATCGCGTTGGTCTCAACTAACCACGAAAATCAAAGTCGTTGTTTTTGCAGCTGTTTACGTGTGACACTGCAGTGTGAAAACATTCGATATTTCATCCTTCCCTGTTTTCTGCCCGACATTCTGACTGCTAATAGTAGATAGAAAAGGGGGGTTCAGGCACACCTGGAACCTGGCAGGGGACGAGGGATGAGCTGTGGCGTCTCCTTAGGGAGCCGATGACGTAATCAGGGTGTTTTCCTGCTCACGCGCTAGGTGCACGGCGCTAGGTACGCTAGGCTCTCATCGCTGATTGGCTATGCGAAGCTCTAAAAATGCGCTCGTCTCTGATAGGCTATGCGAGGTTTTCGAAATTAAAACTTTTTAAAAGTTTGAAAAAAAAAAATTTTTTTTTTATTATTATTTTTAAATTGTATATTTAAAATTTATAGCCTGAGGCTATGTTGCGTAACAAGGCGGCATGAAATGTTCGAGAAAATTAATTTTGGTTTCTAAATTTATTTAAGGTAATTTTCAAATTGATGTTTTGTTCACAAATTACGTCACACGGGGCTCTCGAAGGAGGGTAAAGCTGGCTGACTATAGGATGCTGACATGTATAATGTTAAAGGTGTCTTGGGTTTGTCGCGTTTAACAACTCGGTACACGTAAAAAAAAAAAGTAAGATGTATTTATATATTTTAAAAAATTCTACACATTGTATTGTAAATCCGCGAGCAGCGCTGCGTGACCACCAGACACAAAATTAATGAAATTTAGTGTTATTTGCAAATTGAAGGTTTCTTTTTCAAAATTACGTCACACGAGGCCCTAGAACAGGGGTCAGCAACCTTTCTACCTTAAAGGGCCATATCAGATTTGTGTTACGTCTTGGGGGCCGCATGGTTTATCATACCCATAAACATACGAACAAGGTGTGATATAAGCAGAAAAACACATATTGAATTTAAATTTGTTTATTTCACACAAAACATTTCGTTTATAAGGTACACGATTATAAATTTAGTTTTTTTGTAAATTGAAATACAGTTTGAGTATAAATGAAGTTCGAAATTGCATTAAAAATACAATAATAGTTTTCGAGAGAATTTAATGGGAAGTTTGGTATTGCATCCTCTTCACAAGCTTGTCAATATCTGGTCTGATTTTCGAAGTTGATACTTTGATTGAATTTTCCAGATGAACGTTAGTCAATCTACTTCTGGTTTTATTCTTGACAAAATTCATTTTTGAAAACAACTGTTCGCAAACATATGTGCTGGCAAAGAGAGACATCATTTTAAGGGCGTTTAACCTGATATTGGGAAAGTTGTCTTTGTCAATATACTTAGAATAGAATTCAGTTAGTCCCAAGTTGAACTTTTCCTTTAAGTCTGAGTTGCACTGTAAGTCTGTCAGTTCCATTTGAAGGTTTCCTGGCACATCACTGACCTTTACACTAAAAGGCCGGGAAAACAAGTCAATTAACTTTTCACTTTTCCTAAAGTCCAAGAACCTGGAGTTAAATTCATCTTTTAGTTCCACTAAAGCTGTGACATACTTGCTCATGTCAAAACCATCACATTCTGACAATTTCTCAAAATGAGTGAAATTGTAGTCCATGAGTTGATCTTGCCACAGATCAAGCTTGCACTCAAATGATTTGATACAGTCAAAGAGGTTGTGAATGAAGTTGTCAGGATGTTGCAATTTTTTGTTTAATATATTCAAATGCATTGTGATGTCTGCGCAAAATGCCAAATCACTTACCCATGAAGGGTTGTTGAATTCATTGACTGACTTTTCTTTGTCGTGCATAAAGGCCTTTATAGCATCTCTCAGTTCAAATACCCTCTTTAACATTTCTCCTCGAGAAAGCCAACGAACGTCACAAAAGTAAGGTATGTCTCCGTAATCTGCATCCATTTCAGCCAGAAAGGATTGAAATTGCCGATGTTTGAGCCCGTGAGATCTAATGAAATTTACTGTTCTAACAACGATGTCCATCACATTTTCGAAGCCTACCTTCTTGGCACACAAGCTTTGTTGGTGTATAATACAGTGATAGTTCATCAAAACATCGTCCCCTTTTCTTTCCTGAACCAAAGTAACTACTCCTTTGTTTTTGCCTACCATTGATGGACAACCATCAGTGGCAATTCCTACCAGATTTTTTAGATTAAGGTTAAACTTATCAAGCACATTCATTAAACTTTGAAACAAATCAGTTCCTTTAGTGGTGCCTTGCATCGGATGTAGGCTTAACAACTCTTCAGTAATATTGAAATTATCATTGATTCCCCGAACAAAAACAGCCAGTTGTGCAGTGTCGGTGATGTCAGTACTCTCATCAATAGCAATTGAATAAAATACAAATGCAGACGCTTCATCCTTAATAGAATCATTGATATCATCTGCCATATCATCAATACGTCTCAAAATAGTTGTTGCAGAAAGGCTTACTTTAGAAAACAAATTTCTCTGTGATGGACACAGAATTTCAGCGGCAGACCCCAGGCACTCTTTGACAAATTCTCCGACTGAAAAAGGTTTTGACTGTTTTGCAATCTTTTTAGCTACTCTGAAGCTTACCTTAACACAAGCTTCAGTCTCAACAGTAGGCTTTTTGAATGAAAACTGCTGGTTCTTGAGATTTTGCTTTAAATTAGAAACTTTATCACTCCGAACTTGTCCTTGAAAAGAGTTGAATTTTGTAGCATGTTTGGTTTCATAGTGTCGTTTCAAGTTGAACTCTTTCATTACACCGATTGACTCATCGCACACTAAACACACCGGTTTCTGCCGAACTTCAACGAACAAATAAGCATCCGTCCAACTTTCTTGGAAAACGCGACACTCGTCACCTACTTTACGCTTTTTACTAGAACTAGCCATAGTTGCAACAAACAACAGCTTGTAATGGTGACTACTGACACAACGAACACGAACCCTTCCACAGTGTTGTAAAAAATTGACCTGCCACGCCACGGCGCGGCAACATGTGAACTACCCTCGCGAACCGTTGAGAGGGAAATTCAAACTTTCGTCAGAACGAACGCCTTCACTCTCGATCACTCGGGGAGGCGACGCACTCCGACAATGACCGAGACAGTCCGAATGCACTCGACAGACACTGACGTAGTATTCGCATACACCAGAAACCTTTTTGTGTTATCAATTAATAGTTCACAACTCAACTCAAATTTTTTACAACTTATTAGTATTTGTAATAATAATTCTTTAATTAAATCAAACCTTTTTGTCGCGGGCCGCATAAAACCGGCCGGCGGGCCGCATGCGGCCCGCGGGCCTCACATTGCCGATCCCTGCCCTAGAAGGAGGGTGAAGCTGGCTTCTCGTACTGATAACATTGAGGTTGCTGATTACTTATTGCATGATGTCAAATATTCGTTTAAATTAGCTCTCAAGCTAACATGATGCTGACACATATAATATTAACCAAATTAATTTTATATAGTAATATATTTTGTTTAATTAATACTTTTTTTTTTAGTAATCTTAAATCTGCGAGCAGCACTGCACTACCTCTGCTTCTAACGGCGGCGAAAGATACCTATCGATGCAAAATGCTGCTCCTGGCTGGCTGGTTGGCTTGCGGTTAACGTTCCTTTGTTCGACCCTGCATGCTGCTACTGTCTGCACGTCCGATGTTCGACGCTGCATGCTACACTGGGAGGAGATGCTCGGCCGGACCTTGTTGACGGCTCTGAAAGAAATTAGTAACTCTAGTCACACCCAAATAATAATTCTTTTAAAAAAATCGTGACATATTATTCTGCGTCGCGCACTGTTGGCGATGCGTTGTTCTGAAAAAGAAACATTAGAGCCCAGGCTGCGTCGGCAATGTTCTGAAAAAGAAATATTAGTAACTCTGACTATGACTACCTCTGTCGGCGAGCGGGGGGTTGATATCGTGCGGCCGGACCAGGGTGATGGCACGCATGGGTCGGCATCGTGAGGTGCCAGATCTGGGTGATAGCAGGAGGTCGGCATCGTGCGGCCAGACCTAAGTGACAGTGAGTGGGGTCGGCGTCGTGCAGCCGGACCTGGGTGACGGCGAGCGCTGTTGACGCGTGGCATAACATTAAGAACATTGCTGTGATGCGTGGCGTAACATACAGGACATAGCTGTGATGCATGTCGTAACATAAAGGACGTCGCCCTGACATGTGGCATAACATAAAGGAAATCACAGGGACAAATGGCATAACATAACGAATGTCACTATGACGCATCACATAACATAAAGGTCGTCGCGTTGATGCCTGATGTAATATAAAGGACGTCGCCATGACACATGGCATAACATAAAGGACGTCATCATGATGCATGGCATAACATAAAGAACATCGCCATGATGCATAGCATAAGGGATATCGCCTAGTTGTGTGGCATAACATAAAGGATGCTGCCGAGGTGCGTGATGTAACATAAACGATGCTGCCGAACACTTCAAAGTCATGCGCGGCATAACATAAAATATGTCGCCATGACATGTGACATAACATAAAGGACATCGCCATAACATGTTGTGTAACATAAAGGATGTCGCTGTGATGCATGGCATAACATAAAGGACATCGCTGTAACGCATGACATAACATAAATATAGTCGCCATGTCGCATGATGTAACATAAAGAATGTCGCAATGATATGTGACATAACATAAAGGATGTCGCCATGACGGGTGATGTAACATAAAGGACTTCGCCATGATGCATGGCATAACATAAAGGACGTCGCTGATGTGCATGGTATAACATAAACGATGCTGCCGAACACTTCAATGCCGTGTGCAGCATAACATATAAAGGATATCGCTTGACGCATGATGTAACATAAAGGACGTCCCCATGACATGTAGTGTAATATAAAGGACATCGCTGTGATGCATAGCATAACATAAAGGACATTGCCGAGATGCATGGTGTAACATAAAGGAAGCTGCCGAACATTTCAACAACATGCGAAACATATCCTAAAGGATGTCGCAATGACGTGTGATGTAACATAAAGGACGTTGCAGTGATGTGTGGTGTAACGTAAAGTAGGTCACTATGATGCGTGATGTAACATNATATAAAGGATATCGCTTGACGCATGATGTAACATAAAGGACGTCCCCATGACATGTAGTGTAATATAAAGGACATAGCTGTGATGCATAGCATAACATAAAGGACATTGCCGAGATGCATGGTGTAACATAAAGGAAGCTGCCGAACATTTCAACAACATGCGAAACATATCCTAAAGGACGTCGCAATGATGTGTGATGTAACATAAAGGACGTTGCAGTGATGTGTGGTGTAACATAAAGTACGTCACTATGATGCGTGATGTAACATAAAGGACGTCGCCATAATGCATGGCATAGTATAAAGGACATCGCTGTGTCGTGTGACATAACATAATGGATATCGCAGTGACATGTGACGTAGCATAAAGGACATTGCCATGACATGTGGCATAACAGAAAGGACACCGTGGTGATGCATGGTGTAACATAAAGGTCGTCGCCATGGCACATGACATAGCATAAAGGGCGCCGCTGTGACCTGTGATGTAACATAAAGGACATCACTGTTATGCATGATGTAACATAAAGGATGTCACAGTGACATGTGGCATAATGTAAAGGACATCGCAGTGATGCATTATGTAACATAGAGGACATCGCTGTGATGCGTGGCGTACCAAAGGACATCACCATGATGCATGAATTAACATAAAGGATGTCGCTGTAACTCATGGCATAACATAAAGGATGATGCCGAACACTTAGACGAAGTACATGACGTAACATAAAGGATGCTGCAGTAAACTTCAACAATGCACACATAATAACATTAAGGGTGGCGCCAAACACTTCAACAATGCGCTTTACCTAACATAAAGATTGATGGTGAACACTGCGATGAAGCGCGCAGCCTAAAATAAATTATGCTTATGGGCATTGTATGAATGAACACACATACACACACATACACACACATACACACATGCATGCACACACATATACATTTGCACACATATATGCATATATATGCATGCACACATGCATATATACAAAGGTTATCCCAGAGTTTTCCCAACCATAAACAACAATAAAGGAGACTAACATGTTATGTGAAGCTCTCAAAAATATCTCAGCGCTGTCGAAGCTGGTAGCCTAACCTAAAGTATGCTAAAATAAACAACGATAAAGGAGCCTAACATGGTATGCGAGGGTCTCGAAAGTGTCTCTGTGCTGGTGAAGCTAGTCGCCTATCATAAAGGATGCTACCATACACAACGATAAAGGAACCTAACATGTTACACGAGGCTCTTGAAAGTGTCTCCTCATCGTTATTCTATCATAAATAACACTGCCGCCCACAATGATAAAGGGACCTGACGTGTTACGCGCGGCTTTAAAAAGTATCTCGTCATCGGCAGTCTACCATAAATAAAACTGCAGTACACAACAATACAACGATAAAGGAGCCTAAAATGTTATGCGAGGCTCTCAAAAGTGTCTTGTCACTAACAAAGCTGACAGCCTAACATAAAGGACATCATAAATAACGCTGCCATACACAACGTTAAATAAGACTAACATGTTACGCGAGGCTGTCGAAAGTGTATCATAAATATCACTACTGCGCACAATGATAAAGGAGCCTAAAATATTACACAAGGTTCACACACAATGATAAAGGGACTTAACATGTTATGCGAGACTCTCGAAAGAGTCTCGGACAAAGCAGGTAGCCTATCATAAAGAATGTTACCATACACAACGTGAAAGGGACCTAACATATTATGCGAGACTCTCGAAAGAGTCTCGGACGAAGCTGGTAGCATATCATAAAGAATGTTACCTTACACTATGATAAAGGAGCCTAACATGTTATGCGAGGCTCTCGAAAGTGTCTCGTTACAGACGATGTTGGTAGCTTATTATAAAGGATGCTACCACATGCTCTCGAACCATTAGTCATGCAAGAGAGTCATCAAAGCAACATGCTGATGCAAACAGATATAAAAAAATAATTATAAAACAAATAGTTTTATACTTTTAATAATATATATATTGTGATGTATTACAAGAGCAATGTATGCAGTACAGTATGTTAGGCGAAGAAATTTTGGTTGTAAAGTATGTGAACAATAAGGTCAACATATCTATACACTGATTCAAACTGATACAAAAAATGAAATAAAATATTTATAAGTATGTATATAAGCATCATATAAATTAATTTAATTCTGTTGTCGAGCATAGTGGAGGAAAGCAGATTGTCTACTACGGGTGTGTACTCTGTAACAGCAAGAAGCCCTGAAGAGATGCTNTACTTTTAATAATATATATATTGTGATGTATTACAAGAGCAATGTATGCAGTACAGTATGTTAGGCGAAGAAATTTCGGTTGTAAAGTATGTGAACAATAAGGTCAACACATCTATACACTGATTCAAACTGATACAAAAAATGAAATAAAATATTTATAAGTATGTATATAAGCATCATATAAATTAATTTAATTCTGTTGTTNACACTGATTCAAACTGATACAAAAAATGAAATAAAATATTTATAAGTATGTATATAAGCATCATATAAATTAATTTAATTCTGTTGTCGAGCATAGTGGAGGAAAGCAGATTGTCTACTACGGGTGTGTACTCTGTAACAGCAAGAAGCCCTGAAGAGATGCTACAACCAATACAGTATCAATGATACTACTGTGACTGTAAACTCTGCTAGAATATGAAAATAAAATCTATGGTTGAAGACTTACCAATTACAACATGGTCAACAGCAAGGGGTCCTGAAGAGTCCATGCAAGCAGTACAACATCAATGTAACTACTGTGGAAATACTTTAAGT
Organism: Clitarchus hookeri; assembly: GCA_002778355.1. Lineage (NCBI taxonomy): Eukaryota > Metazoa > Arthropoda > Insecta > Phasmatodea > Phasmatidae > Clitarchus > Clitarchus hookeri. The sequence goes on along the minus strand of NQII01001986.1, from coordinate 312,677 downwards.
ACAAGTTATAGTTCACGCCAACATGAAAGTTTTCATTGCATGTTCAGCCCGGCATACAAAGCGTTCCACTGTGATAACTGTGATGCAGTGTTTACCCGAAGTGATAACTTGTATAGACATAACAATACATGCAAAGGCCATGTTTTTCGTTCATCGGGAAGCAAGTGCAAGTATTCAGGCAAGACATTCAGCAAGAGCAACTGGACGAAAGACATGAAGATAGCAACTGTAAAATTTACCGTCTACGAGACCTACTCATGTGATAATTGTCATGCAGTATATTCTAATAAGGACAGCTTGAATGCTTACAACAGATATTGTTCTCCCCAAAACAGAAAGCATAAATTTTCGCTCGAATGAAGAAGAATATGGCGAGCATGTATCAGATATAATTAGGTATTCTAGTTATGTCAACTCTGAAAATAATGGTAAAAGTATATAAATTATTTTTGTGTTATTCATCTATCTTAACCCTCTCTAATATTAAGCTCACCTCCACCACTGAGAATAAACCCAGATTTTGTCAAAAGTCATAATTAATAGTTTTTGTATATTGTCAAGTCTCGAACTCAGTTCATTATCGATGGGTCGCTTGAGCAATACGTACAGAAGTTCTCACTACCAGCAACGAAAATAACTACATATGTATATATATCCTAAGCATAGCTAGCTATAATTTCCGAACCAAATAAATATGAAAAACATATATATGTAAATAAACTGAGTTATGCAAAAAGCAAGATATATACAAATATGATACATACATAAGACACATAGTCGCGGTAAGTGTAAAATTTTTTTTTTTATAATATAAACAATCATGATCAGTCCTATACAAGGGTAGACTGCGACTGTTGTCATATGCCAGAGAATATATGAAACAACTCAGATGGTCAGCTGGCGATGTGAGCAACGTGCAGGTCTTGGCAAGTTTAACGGATAAAACAGATCACTAGCCGAGAGAGGGTTATGTAATGCTCCAAGGTCACACAGTCCCTGCTAGGGACACGATAGTCTTCAGCCTACATAAGATGGAGTTAGGTGATGAAATTTGGATGTTTAGAAAAATTGTACAAGTGTATATCAGCATCCTTTATTTTAGGCTGCGCGCTTCATCGCAGTGTTCGCTGTCAATCTTTATGTTAGGTCGCGTGCGTCGTTGAAGTGCTTGCCACCACCCTTTATGTTATGCTGTGCACGTAGTTTAAGTGTACTGAAGCATCCTTTATGTTATGTCATGAGCTTCGTCGCAGTGTTGGGCATCATCCTTTATGTTATGGCATGAGTCACTGTGACATCCTCTATGTTACATCATGCATCAAGGCGATGTCCTTTATGTTACACCATGTGTTGTGGCGATGTCCTTTATGTTACACCACACTTCACAGCGACATCCTTTATGTTATGCCATGCGTTACGATGACATCCTTTATGTTATGTCATGTGTCACTGCGACATCCTTTATGTTACACCACACTTCATGGCGATGTCCTTTATTTTACATCATGCATCACGACTAGTTCCTTTATGTTATGCCACGCATCACAGCGACATTANGGGCAGCGTCCTTTATGTTACACCATACGTCACAGCGACATCCTTTATGTTATGCCATGTGTTTCTGCAGTGTCCTTTATGTTATGTCACGCATCACAGCGACGTCCTTTATGTTTATGTTATGCCACGCACATCGTTGAAGTGTTCGGCAGCTACCTTTATGTTACACCATTCACCTCGGTGACGTCCTTTATGATATGCCATGCATCAGGTCGACATCCTTTATGTTACATCATGCATCATGGCGATGTCCTTTATGTTACATCACACATCACATCGACCTTCCTTTATGTTATGCCATGCGTAATGGCGATGTCCTTTATGCTACACCATGCGACATGGTGATGTAATTTTTGTTATGCTATGTGTGACATCATTTATGTTACATCATGCATCATGGCCATGTACTTTATGTTACATCATGTATCACTGCAACATTCTTTATTTTGCATCAAAAATCTTGGTGACATCCTTTATGTTATACTGTGCTCATTATTGAAGTGTTTGGCAGTGTCCTTTATGTTACACGATGCACATTTGCGACATCCTTTATGTGATGCCATGCATTATGGCGACGTCCTCTATGTTATGTCATGCATCACGACTAGTTCCTTTATGTTATGCCACGCATCACAGCGACATTCTTTATGTTATGTCAGTGTCTTGGCAATGTCCATTATGTTGCATCATGCAACATGGTGACATCCTTTATGTTAAGCCACGCATTATGGTGATGTCCTTCATGTTACATCACATGTCATGGCGACATCCTTTATGTTAAACAATGCATCATGGTGATGTCCTTCATGTTATGTCATGTGTCAAGGTGACATCCTTTACGTTATGCTGATTGCTTCGTTAAAGTGTTAGGCAGCATCCAACATGTTACACCACACACCTCGGCGATGTCCTTTATGTTATGCCACGCATCACAGAGACGTCCTTTATGTTATGCCATCATACATCACATGACATGGCAATGTCGTTTATGTTATACCATGAATTACAGCGACGTCCTTTATGTAATGTCACATATCACAGTGATGTCCTTTATGTTACACCACGTGTCACGGCGACCACCTTTATGTTACATCACGCATCATGGTGACGTCCTTTTTTTATGCCGGGCTCGTCTTTGAAGGATTCGGCAGCATCCTTTATGTTACACTATGCACCTCAGCAACGTCCTTTATGTTATGCCATGCATCACTGCGATGTCCTTTATGTTATTTCACACACCACTGCAACGTTCTTTATGCTACATCTCGCTTCAAGGCGATGTCCTTTATGTTATGCCATGTGCGTCGTTGAAGTGTTCGAAAGCATCCTTTATGTTACACCACGCCTCTCGGCGACATCCTTTATTTTACATTATACATCATGGTGCCATCCTTTATGTCATGCCATGAGTCACAATGATGTCCTTTATGTTATATCATGCAGCATGGTGACATCCTTTATTGTATGTCATGCATCATGATGATGTCCTTGAGGTTACATAATGCATCACGACGATGTCCTCTATGTTATGCCACGCATCATGGCAACATCCTTTATGTTATGCCACACATAACGACGGCGACCGTCCTTTATGTTATGCCACGCAGCACGGCGACTTCCTTTATGTTATGCCATGCGTCAACGGCGCTCGCCGTCATCCAGGTCCGGCCGCACGACCCCAACCCCGCTCACCGTCACCCAGGTCCGGGAGCACGACGCCGACCTCCTGAAATCACCCAGATCCAGCCTCATGACACTGACACCTGCTCGCCGTCACCCACGTCCGGCCGCACGACGTCGACCCCACGCTCGCCGACAGAGGTAGGCTTGGTCAGAGTTACTAATATTTCTTTTTCAGAACAGCGCATCGCCAACAGTGCGTGATGCAGACTAATATGTCACAATTTTTTTCAAATAATTGTTATTTGGGTGTGACTAGAGTTACTAATTTCTTTCAGCGCCGTCAACGAGGTCCGGCCGAGTATCTCCTCCCAGTGTATCACGCAGCATCAATCACTGGACAAGCAGCCAGGAGCAGCATGCAGCTTCGAACACCGAACCATTAACTGCAAGCCAACCAGCCAGCGAGGAGCAGCATGTCGTGACGATATGTATCTTTCACCACCATTAGAAGCAGAGGTCACACAGCGCTGCTCGCAGATTTCAGATCATTAAAGAAAAATTAATAAATATATAAAATTAATTTGTTTTTCTTAATTTAGCATTATACATGTCAGCATACTGTTAGCTTGAGAACTAATTTAAACGAATATTTGACATCATGCAATAAGTAAGCAGCAACCTCAATGCTGTCAGCATGAGAAGTCAGCTTCACCCTCTTTCAAGGGATTCGTGTGATGTTGACGCTACTCCCCATATGTGGTGCACAGATGGTTCGTAGGGTCTACACTTAAGGTTAACTGGCACAGACTATAGGTGCCTTGAAGTTTGAGGGTATATAACACAATACTTCATTACGTCTTGGTTTTGAACAGGTTTATTTAACGGGAATTCAATTACACATTCACGGCACTGTTGCGGGACTTCATACATACTTTCCCGGCACCTTGAGCCAACAATTAACTCATACTTTAATGCCCTGCGCGTTCAGGCCTGAAGGGCTGGTTACACTGTTCTGGCTACATTTCCGAAGCTGTGGGGGCATTAGGTATCAGGACAGGTCCCGGAGTGATGACGTGTTTGCTTATCTGCACATGTTGTGTGGTAGTTGTTCTGGCAGTTGAGATCTGGTGAGTTGGATGGCCCAGATACAATCCTGCAGTTGATGATGTCTGGTGACCTGGATGGCCCTGTTAAAGGCCATCTGTGGTATGGCTTGTTGCACGCAGCTGGCGTCCTCTCGATGTGTCGCTTCTCGTTGAAACTCACAACTCGCTCCCGTTCTCGTTGTAGGGTAGTAACTGACTGCTTACTTCCCTACCATGTCCCGGCGACCCACCCCGGCCCTCGGCGCGGTATTGCACTGGACAATCCCACTAGCTCGACATGGCACTTCTCGTTGAAGTTCACTACTCGACTCCGCCTTCTCGGTGCATTATAACTGACTGGTAACTAACTGACTGATGCTGTAACTGACTGACTTGCCGGACTGACTCGCATCCTGGTGTGGTGAAATTACTGGTCCGACATAACTCTGGTGACTGTCTCTGATTCTTCCCTGCATTCCGCATCTCGCGTCCCGATTTGGCTGACCCCTTAATGTCGCGACTGACTACCTGCACATCCCGGGGTGGCGATACCGAACTCCATGTCACCTGCTGCTCATTGCTTTGACTGTCTTTGCGAACTGACATGGCCGGAGGTCCAATCTCCCCCAGCCGTGGTACCTGTTACACCGACTTACTCTCTCGGCGCGGATGACCTCTCTCTGCGGTGATTACGACTGACTAACTGGTCTCTCTGTGCGGTACCTACGAACTGACCTCTCTGTCCGGTAATAATGAACTCATCTCTCTTCTCTAGTCAATTCGCTTATATCCTTTCTCGACTACCTCCCTTAATTCCTACACGTGTCTCTCTTGTTAGGGGAAGGGGGAGGGCGGAGGAAGGTGCCGTCCACAGTGTATTTCTCACATGCGCCATGGTTCGTGAAGGTTGGGGGGAAGGTGGTGGCCTGCACCCTGAAACCTACCCTGTCAGCTGTTTCTCGGTGAGTGTTTTCAACTTCAGGCAGAAATACGCCTGATTATCTCGTCATTTCTCGGCGTTTACAAATTTCACGGGGCTTGCTAGGGGGTGGGAGAAGGAGCCCCGAGGAAGCCTGCATGGCAGCGACACGTGTAAGGGCCTGGACGCGCTCCTACATCTCGGCTTGACCTCGGTATGCGTAAATGGGCGACACATATCAACTGGTAGTCCCTGCACTGGTTTAAGCTGGGGGAGGGGTTAGTGACAGGACTGCACTACTTAATACTCCTAATTATGCCACCCATCAACGTAATTTTGAAAAAAAAACCCTTCAATTTGAAAATAACACTAAACTTCATAAATTTTCAGTCTGGTGGTCATGCAGCGCCACTGTCAGATTTATGATACAATGTGTAGAATTTTTTTAAATGCAAAAATACATCTTACTATTTTTTTTTACGAGTGCCGAGGTGTTAAACATGACAAACCCAAGATGCCTTCAACTTTATACATGTCAGCATCCTATAGTCAGCCAGCTTTATTCTCCTTCGAGATCCTCATGTGACGTAATTTTGAACAAAATATCAATTTGAAAATTACCTTAAGTAAATTTAGAAACTAACATTAATTTTCTCGAACATTTCATGTCGCCTTGTTGTGCAACAAAGCCTCAGGCTGTCCCCACGACGACTCTCCGACTTTAAATAAATTTTAATCTTACAATTTAAAAAAAAAAATAAAAAAAATTTTTTTTTTAACTTTTTAAAAGTTTTAACTTCGAGAACCTCGCGTAGCCTATCAGAGACGAGCGCATTTTTAGAGCCTCGCGTACCTAGCGCCGAGCACCTAGCGCGTGAGCAGGAAAACTCCCTGGTGACGTCATCGGCTCCCACAGGAGACACTACAGCTCGTTCCTCGACTCCTGCCAGGTGTGCCTGAACTTCCCTTTTATATCTACTACTAATATAGTCACTACTTCCTATAGACGATTAATATTGTGCTTCTTTTACAGCAGATAATATTTTGCATTTAAATATTTTACCATTTTAACCAAACTTCCTGTTAACTATTAGGTGATGAAGTCTTTTCATTCCACATGAAAGTTATTGAAATAAATGTTTTTTACCACAACTATCAAAATTCTACACTAATTGTCTAGTATCAACCGGCGTATTAACTAACTTATCAATACACGTTGAGCGCTCAACATAAAAATGCAGTCGTTCAAAAGGCTGCAGCTATGATGGCTGCAGTAGGTAGGTAGGTTTCCAGGTATATGTAGGGCTTAAGTGCCGTACGCACATTCTAATCTAATCTGATCCGACCTCCGATTTAGGATAGGAATACTGCTATCAAAACTGTCCGAATTATTTTCCAGATCTCGTCAACTCGTCAGTACCATTGAGATTCCAACAGTGTTACCATCTTACTACGTTAACATATTCTCCAAAAATTAAAAAAAAAAAACAAATGCGATTG